>NDXB01018607.1:4998-16476 GCA_002631895.1 Agapornis roseicollis
CCTTTTTTTTCCCCCCAATTTTCCTTATCCCACCAGGGGCAGAGTGTTAGAAAGTAGCTATGTGATACTTAGTTGCTGACTGGGGTAAAACCACAAGACTGTGGGTAATGGGTAATCAAAATTGACAGCAACCCTACCCAGGTAGAGAAGGGGCTAGAGCAGAAAGCACAAGTTGTGAAAGACCAGCCAGAGGCTTGTAGTCCTGCAGACTCTTGTGGTAAATATGCGAGTCAGTTAAACATCAACAAATTCACCCAAAGGAAAAATTATCAGTTTAAATTAAAGTGCATTAAATCTCAATATATGCATGTTAGAAGGTATTTCCTTGAAAGGAGCATTAAGTATTATTTTGTTATTTTAAACATTCTGGTCATAGCCAAAGCCAAGGCCCTGATCTGGGAGGAAGGTAACATGCAGTATGTGACAGTCTGTTCCCTGAGGGGCTTACAGACTAAAAAGGCAGGGCTGGGGACAGAAGAAAGAAAGAATTGTTATTCACACTTTACAAACAAAGCATGGCAATACAGAGAGATTACATGGTTGGTTTGAGGTCACACAGGATGTCCAAGGCAGAGCTTTGGAAGTGAATCCAGATCTCAAGGTGTACCTGTCTGTCTGTCACCTGGACAGGTCTAATTCATAAAGAATAGAAAAAAATCAGAATTGAGAATCAGCTACTTCCCAACAAGACTCATGCAGGCTTTCAGGCTAATATTTCCAACTGGCTTCTCAGTCTAGCATCTAAAATTTCATTACATCTTTGAAAACATAACTGTAACTGTTTTGACTCTCTATAATGTGCATACTGCCAAAAGCAATCCCTAATGCTGTAATATTTTGCTCCGTTACAGCTGCCATACTGCCAGCAAGCAGCAAGCTTACTGAATAAAACTGCAACCATTGAACAGTCTCTTCTCTGTGTCTGTGTGTCTTTTGGCCTAAATAAAGTAAATACACAGTATTAAGGGCCTGATCCTACTCCCACTTAAGTCAATGACAAAATTCCCATTGACTCGAATGGAAGATGAAGCCAGCCCTAACACAACTGCTGATTTTTTTCCCTTACTGGCAGACAAATTAACTGGCAGATTAATTCATGTGCAATTTGTGGCACAAAGATGTTGGTTAAGAAGCTGCATATCCATACATAACTTTAAAACAATGAAAATGGAATCAATTTCATTACTGACATTGTACAAAGATGTTCACTGAAGTAAATCCTGTATTAAGATGTGAAAGCAGGTCTTCCCTAGGTGGTGCTAAAAGGAGCAAGATGGATTTCCACTATGGAAAGTTGATGGTAAACTGTTTTCTAATACCTTATGACTCTTCATTAGGGACTGTAGTGACAGAACAAGGGGTAACGGGTTAAAACTTAAACAGGGGAAGTTTAGATTGGATATAAGGAAGAAGTTCTTTACTGTTAGGGTGGTGAGGCACTGGAATGGGTTGCCCAAGGAAGCTGTGAAGGCTCCATCCCTGGCAGTGTTCAAGGCCAGGTTGGACAGAACCTTGGGTGGCATGGTTTAGTGAGAGGTGTCCCTGCCCATGTCAGGGGGGTTGGAACTAGATGATCTTAAGGTCCCTTCCTACCCTAACTATTCTATGACTTTATGAAACATGTAATAAATTCCAGTATAAGGGTTTAAGATTTTCACATTTTACCATTGTTCATACAAAAGAAAAACAAAACAAAACACATCACTGAAATAAACAATGGGTAGATCATGGGTAAAATGTTGTCTTTGAATATGTTGTTGTCCTTGAAATGTTGTCCTTGAAGTTTTGTCCTTGAATATATATGTATGATTTCTATTAACATCAGAGTATTCCATCCTTGCATCTTTGCATAAAATTTGAATCTTACTATTGCTTTCATTTTACTACTTTCTCTTAGGCAAATGCATCCAAGTAGTCTTTAAAGATGTTTTGTTTATGAACGTTTATGTTAGAGTTCTTTATGGTAGTTAGCTTTACGTTAGAGTTCATTAGTGTTAGATATTACTTATTTCAGCTCCCAAGTCAAACCGTACCTTCTTCACCTTCCTCCCAATCCCCTCTCCCCCACCCCTTCTTTATGGTTTTTTTTTTCTCCCATGATTCCTGGCAGAGATCATATGATCATCATACTTTTCCTTTCCATTGGTTTGTGATGTTTATCTTGGGCTGTCAGTGCACATGGTGCCACACAGGACTTGTAGATTGTGACTTCTGTTTTTTGGTAGGGCACCTGCAGATCAGATCAGTGAAAATTTCTACCAACACTATTTAAGATATTTTTACCTGAAATAAATGTTAACAAAACACATGTCCACTGTGTGGAATCTGAACAATCTTCTTTTCCTAGATAACCTCAGATGGTAGCTAGATTAACAGTTGCTAACAATATTAATCTCCTGTGTGTGGTTTACTGACAAACATAGATCTTTTAATATTATGAAAGCATGGCAAAACTGAATTTTTGCAAACATGAAAAATAGAACACTGTGCTGGTGTATGCAGGCTTGTTATTTTAAGAAATACTCATAGACTCACTCCCAGGTTGTTGTTCTGGCTGAATTAAGCATCTGTACAGAAAGCAGGTGCTGCCTGAGGAATCTAGGTGTTTTATGAGAGGAGCAACATTTCTCCAGTCAATAGCAAAACCTAAAATTATATATATACACACTATATCTATATATGAATATATACCTTTATATACTATATAGATGTAAATTTTGGAAATTATTGTATCTTGTAATTGCTGATAAGATACTAGTATATTCACCCTATTACATGTGCCTTGAAACATATCAAAAAGAAATTCACCAGTTATCTGGCCTTAATTGTGCTCTACTGAAGCCATGATAAAATCTAAAATATATATTCACCTTTAAAATTGCAATTAGCTAAAGAACATATTCTTGTAAAAAACCAACTTCCTGTGACTTTACAATGCATTTCCTTTTAAACTTACATGTCAAAGAAGAATGCTTTTTGTGAGCTCCTGATGTGGTACAGAAGTCACAGCCAAAACTTCGAACTTCCTACATCTCTGAAGAAGTCCAAAGCCTTAAGATTTCAGCTGCATTTGGAATATCAGTATCTTCATGTCAAAGTCCAAAACCAATACACACTAAGTACAAACTAAGTATGAACCTTCAGTCTCCCCAGGCTCCATTCTCAGTCCCTGTCTTCCAGGGCAGACCTCAGCTAAAACAGCCAGTTTGGACTCTCACCAGTAAGCTCTTGGTTAGAAATCAACTCAGCCACCTGCAAAAGGCCTGATCTCTCCTGGGAAGGCTCTGAAAGGCCATAGTCCTAAGTCAGTATTAGCAACTTTGTTGTTTCAGATAGATAGGCTTAATATTTCCCTTTGCACCAGACACGTAGCCATGTGCACTGAGCTTGTTATATCTATTTGTAAGCATGCGACTGCATATATCTGTACATCTGTCAGAGAAAGAATGAACCATTGCTACATTCCTATCTAGCACACTGAACACATATATCCCCTCAATCGTTTTTAATCCAGCGAGAAGCAAAACTAATTCTTTTGAACTTTGAGGGACTGCAATGTTTCAGCAAGACTAAAAACTCCATTTGGTATTCATGTCTACAAAAATTCTTATAAACTTGCTCATGTCTGCACTCCAGATAGATTTCAGAAAATGAAATTCACATAGAAGATAGTCATATTCAGGTATACAGTACCTGTGATAGAAAAATGATCTAATTTTATCCAAGTCTGATTTTTCACAAACCCCCTATTTCCTCCACATGAGGGAGATTCCAATCAGTCTCATCCTGTTCTCAGTAGATCAGCCCTTTTCCCCTTTCCTTATTTTTTTTAATAAGAGCAGTCCCATTAATTTCAGATATGACTTAGTGTACAGCAGTGTAAGCAGTATGCTGGACTGGCTCACTGCAGCCCTTGACAAGCACAAATAGAGCACACTGTTCCTGCATTCTGACACACTGCAAACTCGGGACACAATGCTGTTTTCCCAGCCCAAAGCCCTTCCCCAAAGCCTGCTGGCTCCAACTCAAAATGCCTTGAAGACTCTCTGTGCAAAATGCATGAGCGGTCCTGGAACGACACCATCCCCATTAGAGAAAAATTACCATTCTCTCATAATCAATAATAACCATTCTCTGAAATATGACCACATTACCCAGCTGCAGCAGGCACTGGCTTTCTCTGACAGATTTTCACTATGGGCTCAGGTATCTCATAGTTTTGAAGCTGGGATGCTATGAAACCAAATGGGATTGGAGACCCTTGCCACCTCATAACCCCAGACCCTAAGCTCCTATTCCTTTTCATTAGACAAGGAGTGGTTATTTCTTCATTTCCCTGTCCTGTCCTCATTTAAGCATACATTCTGGGCGATAGTGATGCAGAAACCTGTGGTGCCGGCAGATAGGAGATGAAATGAGGTGGGCTGATGCCAACCTCATGAAGTTTAACCATGCCAAGTGCAAGGTCCTACACCTGGGTTGGAGCAATCCCAGGCACAGGTACAGGTTGGGCACAGAGGAGATTCAGAGCAGCCCTGCAGAGAAGGACATGGGGGTGTTGGTCGATGAGAAAATGGATATGAGCTGACTTCAGTGTGCACTTGCAGCCCAGAAAGCCAACCGTATCCTGGGCTGCATCAAAAGGGTTGATCAAAAAGGAGGTGATCCTGCCCCTCTACTCTGCTCTTGTGAGACCTCACTTGGAGTATTGTGTGCAGTTCTGGTGTCCTCAACATCAAAAGGACACGGAGCTGTTGCAACAAGTCCAGAGGAGGGCCACAAGGATGATGGGGGACTGGAGCATCTTCCACATGAAGACAGGCTGAGAAAGTTGGGACTGTTTAGCCTGTGGAAGAGAAGGCTGAGTGAAGTCCTTATACCAACCTTCCAGTATCTGAAGGGGGCCTATAGTGATGCTGGGGATGGACTCTTCATTAGCGACTGTAGTGACAGAACAAGGGGTAACGGGTTCAAACTTAAACAGGGCAGGTTTAGATTGGATCTAAGGAAGAAATTCTTTCCTGGGAGGGTGGTGAGACACTGGAATGGGTTGCCCAAGGAGGTTGTGAGTGCTCCATCCCTGGTAGTGTTCAAGGCCAGATTGGATGAAGCCTTGGGTGTCATGGTTTAGTTGTGATGTGTCCCTGCTTATGGCAGGGGGGTTGGAACTGGATGATCTTAAGGTCCTTTTCAACCCTAACTGTTCTATGATTCTATGAAATGCTCAGGTTAGGCAAGGCAGCACTGCTTACAACATATACACTATTGGAACATCAAATGCCCAACAAAGTTTTGTGAGAAGTACTGCAGAGCCCGAGCAGCTAGATGTGGTTCCTAAGGATCGCTCTAATACAGTTAAGCACTTTTGTTCTTCCTAACATATGCAAGCATCTTTTTATATTTGGACTGAGATTTACTGCTGGGATCCTCAGAAGCAAATAGTTAATAATAACACTTTGAACTCCACAGTTCAACCAAAAAAAAAACCCCAAACAAACAAACAAAACCAACCAAACCAAACCAAAACCAAACCTGGGGGAAATTTGAGAGTGTATGGAAGCACGTTACTGTAAAAGTATTTACATCTTGAAGCTGTAGGGATTTTTATGTTTCCAAAGACAACAGATGTCTTAAAAAAGCTAAACCAGTCTGGCTTTCAGACATCGTTAATAAACCACAGACTGAGGCAGGAATTGGTCACAGGTGATGTAGCTATCATGAGCAAGACAGCAAATAGGACTTTGTAATGATATATGTGCCCCATCCTTGAAACCATGATTCTTCATGTTCACATGCAGTCATTTGTTTAAACCTTGAAGTATTACAGTGTATGAAAGAAGAAAAAAGCATTGCTCACTTTTATTTTTGCCTTGTAACAAATACCATCAGTCAGCCCTGCTAAATATTGTGTTAAACATACAAAGAAATACTGTAATTTAATTTAATCAAGTATCATCCCTTACAGGATAAACCCCAATTCTTTTTAAAGCATGAGAAAGAGGAATAAGACTTTTCCAGCCTTTTTTCTGCTGTCCTCAAAAGGGTTAAAGACGCCTAATGCAAAGGAGTTAAGCAATGCCTGAAACGGGATAATAAATGTGACACTCTCTGACTATCAGTAGCAAATATTTGAGCTTATCAAATAACGGAGGAAGTAGTTTAGTTACAAATAAACCAATCTCTCATAAAACAAGTCTTCACACAAGGTAATTTCATTGAACTGGAGACAGCTAAAGGCCACTGGTGGGCAGGACTACCGCTCTGTGTGCACTCGCTAACGGCCCCCGCATGATTAATGGGGCAGCTGGCAGGGAGGCTGAGCCTGGGCAGGCCGCCGAGGGACAAGGGAGATGGCCTTCATATCAGCAGAGCAGCAATAAATAAAGCATCGCAGAGCTGGTGCGAGGAACCCATCCTCCTGGAACACAGTGAGATTTGTGCTCTCTCCGAGCTGCCCCCCTCCCCCTTACCCCCTTTTTCCTCAGCAGCAGAGACCAGCGTGTCCCAGAGACTATAGTAGATGTCACCGCTTGGCACTGGCTGTGTAAAGAGAGGACAAATATGTGGGTGTGATGTGGGTCTGGGACGATAGCCTTAAAGCCACAGTGCTTGCCCTTGAGGGAGCATCTGGGCTGAGGCAAGCTTAGCAAAACACATTTCAAAGGCTGGCTTCTTCACAGGAGGTACTTGGATACTCATTCTCACCACATCTAAGCAATGCAGATGGCAAATATAGCAACTTTGGTAAAGAAAGAGGAACAGACTTTCCTTCCAAAATTTATGTAAAAACACAAACAATTAACACACAGGGGAACTGAAGAAAAGTTTCAGAATGGTCACAATGAAGCTGGGAGCTAAGGTGCAGTTTACAACACTGGGTTAGTATCAATGGAATCATGGGATGCTGTTGGCAGGGCTGAGCCATGCTCCCCTCTTCATGAGCTCCTGCTCCCTCCCCAGCAGCTTCTCAAGGGACATGACCCCACATCTGCACAACCATCAGTGGAAATACAAGGCTTTTTGGGTAAGGAGAGCAGGGTTATTCTTCTGATGGCAGTGTACCTATAGTGTCATTTCTGGGTTGGACTCTAATTTTCTCAATGATAAGAGTGTGTGTTCTCGCCATTAGAGTGCAGGAAAACCATTCATACATCAAATAAATTCATTTTCTGCCTCTGGTTAAACAGCAAGAGTTCATGATGGGTATCAATAACAAAATTTATTTTTCCTCTTTTTGTTTCTTAAGGCTAACATGGTTCTTATTTACTAGAGCATTCACAATGCACTAATTATGCACACATCTTCTTTTAAACTCCACATGTCTCTATGTAAACTTGTGAAAAACATTTGCAGATCTAATAGAGACAGACTATTTCAGAATGCAATGAAAACATAAACACCATTATAATATAGAAAATCAGACATGCTGGTGTTTGAGACTGAAGTATGCTGTTTAATGTGCATATGTCATGTCAGTGAATCTCTTTCTGTATTTATAAATATAGATAGTTCTCTATGCAGACATATAAGTGAAAATATGTAAGTATAAGAGGAGATTCCAAACAGCTCATGTAGCTTTTGTAGTTTTTGAAGTCAAACTTGTCCTCATCACTGCCATCTTTGGCTATTGGCTATTAATTATAACACTGTGTGGAAAAGTCCATTAGCACATAGATGTTCTGTCCTGAGTGTGGGTTTATCTCTGCTGCCTAAAAGTCAAAAAAAAGGCAAACACTTCTGTAAGTAAATGTAAGCGCATCACCTGACAAAGCATGAAATCTCTTGGTCAGCTATGGTTTTCTCTACTTTTACTGTCCCTAGGGCACCACAGACTTTAGTGGCTTTAAAATAGTTTTGAATCATTCCAATGATTGATTTTAGTGAGCCCATTAGTGTAAACTGTGACTTCTAGTAGTAAAAGCAGTGCATTTTCAGTGGGCTGGAGTTAAAAGGTACTTTGCCAACACTGTCTTAGCTGCCAGGACTATGGTGGTGTCTGAAAACTCACTGTCCATGCTGCCAGTGGCTTTTGCTGGGGCAGCTGAATTACTGGGCATCTCCAACTGCCTGTCCCACCACCATGCCCAAAACCATTGTTCTTGGCAGACACTGCTCAGTGAGTGACACCATAACTCTCCAGGAGCACTGGTTAATGTTAATATAGAAGGCTATGAACTGAAGCAGTGGAGGCTTACCTGTCCCATTAAATGATCATTGCTGTAGGGACAAAAAATTATGGTGGGAATGAACATATGATACAGGGATTACCGTAGCTGTGGCAATTAAATCCTGCAGTCCTAAAGCCTTAACATTCAAGAGACCAAGAAGAAACTGTGATCTATCTTCTGTATAGAAAAGTCAATAGCCTGGATCCTGAAACAGTCCATGAAGAGCAATAGACTTAATAGCTACATAGGTTGTAACTGTGTAAGGTGGTAAAAAGAGAGAGTAGAAAATTTGGGTATAAAAATCAGATATGACAAACATATAGGAAAACCAAAACAAATCCCTGCCACTCCATAAGCTGGTTATGCCCAGATTTATATACACAGATCACCTCCTTTGCCTCCTTTGTTTTTTTTAAAAAGGGGGTTCTATGTAAAGGGAAGGACAAACCACTCTCTAGACTTACTGGCATTTCCCCTTCTCCTAGTCCTTACACCATTAGTTGGCTTTGCTCCCAGTTAAAACTTACCCTGTGTCAGTTACAGTTTTACTAATCCTTCAGTAAACAGCTAAAATACTTCTTAAAGTTTAAGTCACAGCTTGACCCAACACACGTGAGCCTTGGCTGCAGGCTTGCACAAACAAGCACCCTGCATGCAGAGCAGGTGGGAATGAGAGGTGTTATAGAACGTAACATGAACTGTCTCATCTCTGGGATGGAAGGAATGGCCTATGACAGAAACAACTCCAATTTGCATCCCAGGAGTTGAACTGGTATTACAGTTCAATGTATAAAGTTAGGGGAAGCCAAAATAAACCCCTCCATCCTGTACCCTCTGATAATTGCATGTTGTACAGAGATGGTATTGAAAGAAAACATGTTTTCTTGTTTTCCTTCTCTTAATATTGCTGGTGAAGCAACACTGCAGTGCAAGGGTTAATGGATCTCAGAAAGCCCTGGTGCACTTAAGCTAGGGGCGGAGACACCCCACAGAATAGATGCCTGTGCTGCTTTGCCTGGGAAGCTTTTAGATTAGTGTGCTTCCAGCTGCATTTCCTTGAAACTGATTTAGTTTCAGCCCAAATCAGAGTCCTTTCATGAAGCTATTCCTATTCAAAATAAAGTGCTTTAAGAAAAGTGCTGTGATGGGTTTTAAAGTAATCCAAAAATTATGGGTTGGCTTAGAAATTTTGTTACAGCTAAAAGTGCCAGGATTCAGGACAGGAGAAGAACAAAAATTATGACTCCCTGTTCATACTAAGCCTTTTTTGACCTAAGGCATTTACCACAGAAAACAGGAGGCTTTACTACCTCACACAGGGTTTACAGTAAGGGAGATAATTCTTTACTTCCCACTAAGACTTGTTTCATTACAAGAATATCACTCAAAATTATGCTGAATTAACTCTCCCTGGTCATGCTGTCTCTCATGACAGCCACGGTCATTTTTTCATGTTTTAAATACACTTCTGGAAACACGGTCCATTTTATTACCCCAGAAATGGTAGTTACTTAAGTAATTATTTTTTTTCTAGTAGTAAACTAAAAGTACAGAGGTAGCTGTTAAAAATCCAAAGCATTCCTGAAAAGTGCTTATCCTGCGAATGATAGCCAGGCCTATGTTCGTAGAGAATTATTTCTTTAAATGACAAGATTGCCAAGGGGCCAAGTGAGAACAGTGAAGAAAAATGCCATTGTTCTGGGCACAAAGAGGAGCAGAGGAGACATCTAGGCTGCAGAACCTGTAAGTGTTTCCAAGTCCCTACCCTGTGAGCAGGGCTTGGTTGTGTCTTTGCTCCCCAGTGGACCCCAGCCAAATCACATGCTCCAGGTGAAAACTAGGACTGCTTAAGAAACATCAGGCACGGACATTGTGAGGACATGAAGAGTACCATGACATGCTTTTGCGGGTACGTACGGGCATAGCAAGAGATTTATTATCCAAAAGAGAGCTGTGATCTAAGTAAACAAGTTGGACAATAGGCTGGAGAGAAGCGATAGAATACATACTGAGTGGTGTGATGGTTTGCATAAGTCATCTTGGTTTAAGGATATTTGGTTGTTTGCTTGTTCATTTTTCTCTAAGAGGAAACGGCACTTTCTCAAACAGCTGGGGTGGGGTGTTCTTAGATGGTGTTTGACTAAGCTGAAAGACAAAAGAAACAAGGGAAATAGCACAAGAGGAAGAAGCCTGGAACAGAAGTGGAATGAATCCAAAGCAAAGACAGCATGCAGGAAAAGACTCCTGCACATTCTGAGCATCAATTCAAAGTATGTCAAGATGCTCAGGATGTGGTTAAAAAGATCTAACAGCAGTTCAGGAGCCGTGAAAAGATAGAATGGAGTGGACTGTTTCAATACCAGACCTTGGTCCTGTCCCAGCACCTTTCATAAAAGTAGCAGTAGTCTTAAAAATGCAAACGTGTGGATTTTTATTCCATAACTTTTGTTGAAACCACACTGTTGGAAAAGGTCACCATCAGATTGTGAGGGAAACTGGCACATCAATTCGAATTTGCATAGCTAAAATGCCAAAACCACTACTGTTTTAAGGAAGTTTCACCTACTCTTGTTCAAGTCACATACAGCAGGAACATATAGGCCAAGAGACATTTTATGAGATCTGCATGTACTTAATATTTTTCCAATCCCTATCTTAGAAAGCAATTCCATTCCTAAAAACTGCAAGAACAAGACATGTGCTTCCCACAAAATCAGGTATACTGAAACAGTGCAACACATGATCCTAATTCCTGGCAAAGGAAGAGAAGAATAGGGGGCACTGACATGGGTTTTCAAAGACAATTTAGGTGTTTCTGAGTTTGTTTGGGAATCTCTTTTTGGTCCTGATTGTTCACTTCCTTGTCCAGTTGCTTCGGTATGAACAACTGCACAACTGAGTGGAAGACTGCTAATCAGGATAGTAATGGTTTACATGAATTTAGCATACACACAGATAGTCAAGAACTAGATCTGCTTATGGTTGTTCCCATGGCTCGACATTGGGCCTTGTCTACACATTGGGCCTTGTTGGGTTGCCTCCCATACCATACAACTATTGGCTTTACATGAAACTGTAATTTCAACCAATACAACTTATCCTATGTCATATTGTCTCCAGATGCAAATGAACTCATGCACATGGCATCAACAGTTTTGGGATTTAGGTACCCTCAGCAACTAGTGTTAAACTTCATTCTGAGTCTGCAGCTTTCAACCTCATTCGATGTTAAAATCAGTTTGGAACTACACGTTTTGTGTGACTTCAGCCAATTTTTCCTTTTTTTTTTTTTTTTTTTTTTTGTTAGAAA
>NDXB01018607.1:26163-59869 GCA_002631895.1 Agapornis roseicollis
CCCAAAAAAAAAAAAAAAACACAAAACCAAACAAACAAACAACCAAACCCAAGCTGAGATCTCAAATTCTCTGAGCACTGTGAATGCAGAAAACTGACAAATGTAGCTCAGATAGTCAGGTCTATGAGTACTTTGCATCTCCAGTAACTCTGGCAAATTGTGCAAATACCACTAGCACTGGTGCAGTGCTGGCCACTTTAGTGTCTGACCAGTATAGCAAATGTCTGTGAAATAGGTCATTGTCTTATAGTTACTGAGGGAGTATGCATAGAAATGTAGTTGATTTCAGGTTTAGCAAAGTTTAGTTTTGCAATAAGTAGCTAGATCTTCCTATTTATAAGCCCAGACAGTAAAAAAGCCTCTTTCTGGTAGTTTGCAGAGTTCTGAACAGTAGTCCATCGCTCTCTGATAGCAATCAGAATAGCATGAACCTACATTTATTTGAAACTAGGTTATTTGGCTACCTTGACCCATTTTGATTTACTTTCCAGCCTTTTATATCCCTCAGAACTCTACAATTAATAGCTGATGGATCCAAACACTGTTTTGGGTTTTTTTCCCTTCTTTCTCTGTCAATAGCAACCTGTAGTCATTGAGTGATCAAGACATATGTCAGTCAAAGAAGTTTCTTCCCCCTTTTTAATAAAAATATTTCAGTGCTAGCATCATGTGAAATTGACACTAGCTTGCATTGCTGTTATAGGGTCACTTTTTTCAACGTGAAGTTAGAATTTGATATTAGAATGATGGCAGTCCAATGCAAACCCTGTTCCATGAGAAAATGTTTGGCAGCCCAGGGGGAAGATCCAGCTATTGGCTAAATCCCTCCTTTGCAAGCTGTCAGGAAGCAGTCCTAATCAGGGACACCTGACCTGGGATGACAGTTCTCTTCCACAGTCATTTGTGTAGTTCCAGAATCTTGTTTTTGTTCCACCTTGGCACAAAGAAGAAAACCTTTTGAACCTCTGAATGCCAGTCAGACTCTGACAAACTCAGAATAATGTTTTCCAGCTCGCTCACTCAAAATCCAGAAATTAAGAACTGTAATGGGGCTCTTCTGCATCTTAGGCTAGTATCCTTATTGACTAGCTACAGTTTACATCCCTGTTTTCCTCCCTTTTACTTTGCTCACTGGAGTCACTTTTCCAGATGAAACTCAGCCTTCTCCAACACATCTTAAGGTGTATCTTTAAGGTTAAATCTTTTGACCAGCTTTAACAAAAGAAGGTATGATACATATAAATTGAACAATTTTACCACCAAAAAGAATCCCAAAACCATGTTCTAAAATTAACATTGTAAATTCAGTTACAAAAAAATTTATAGTGCTAAGAAAGCAGAGGTAATTAATAAAAGAATCATTTGATCTTATATCAGTCCACATCTTAGATATAGAAAAAACCTGCAAATTATTACTTTTTATCACAGTGAAATTTCTTCATTGGCTTTGCTCTGTATTTGGGTGTGGGAAACAAGACCATTACTGAGTTTGATTTTCCTAAGAAGAACTAAATTAAAAAGGGAGAATTTGAGAATATGCATTCAAACTGATGGTGGAAGACTGAAGCCTTTGTTTCATAGGACAGATTGTGTATCTGTTCACTGACATCATGTTTGTTTTACCTGTGCTTTGCACCTGGACACAATGGTGTAATTGAAAAACAGAGACAGCAGCTGAGGCAGCTTATGAAACAAGTATCAAAAGCTGTTGCTTTCTACTGAAATAAGAAATAGAGTGGTTAAGATATGATCTTTTAGAAGATGACAAAATACTAGTCAGAATTTTTTCTTGGAAAGACAGTAACTAGGAAAATATAAATGCTAGTGGGAGATTAAACCTCACTTGGAAAAATATAAAATTAATACACTATATGAACTGAAAACATTAGATGGAAATTTATTTTCCCCTATCGTTTGTTTTGTTTGGTTTTTTTTTTTTGTTTGTTTGTGTTTGTTTGTTTGTTTTAATCCCTTAATTCTGTTTTAGCTACAACAGAGAAGATGAAGTAAATGAGTCCAACTAGTTTGGTAAAACAAGAAAATGAGCAGAGGTATTTGCACACAGTGATGGATTAAGAGAGCAAAGACAAGTCTACCAGCCCAAAAGAAGAATTGTTTTATCCACCATCAGGGAATGAAATTGTTTGGATATTTTGAGAAACAGCTGATCAGACAGGTATGACATTTACTCCAAATGTTGAAAGATAGCTTGCCAAAATGAATCTCAAGTGCCTGAAACTACTAACGTACAACAGAGAGCAAGCTAAATTATCTACTACTACACAAGGACATTCAACTAAAGTGAAAGACCCTAAAAAAACTAACATGATGAAGAGTCAGTTATACCTAATAGCTGACATTTTGATCTGCGTTATTAATTAAAGGGGTTATTTCAGTCTGAAACTGATTTATTAGAATCAAATACTTTCTCTATAGCTGTTTTTCTGGTTTGTTTGGGTTTTGGGTTTTTTTTATGCCTCCCTCCCCATTGAGACAGAAGAACACTACTGTAAAGTGTCTTTGGAAGAAATAGAGAGATAAGAGATGTCCCATCCACAACAGATGGGAAAGGACCTTGGGAAGTCCCTAGTCCTATCTCTTGCTTAAAACAGGAGAAGCTGAGAGTCAGACCAGGTAGTTCAGTGCATTTTCCAGTTAGATTTTGAAAACCTTCAACAACAAAGACAACACAAGTTCTCTGGACACCCTGTTCCATTTTTCGACTGTTGTCCTTATACCCAGTTTCTCCTTATATGCAGTTTGTTTCAGCTTGTGCCATTGCCTCTCATCCTTCCACCGTACACCACTGTAAAAAGCCCAGTTCCTGTTGGTCCACTCATTCAGCATGGCTAAATCCCTCTAAAAGGTAGCCCTGTCCTTCAGCATATTGACCAATTCCCCAGTTTCATACCATCTGCAAGCTTAATGAAGGTGAATCCTGTCACTTCTTCCACACTATTTACAATGACATTAAAAAAGACAGGTCTCAACACACCAGGTAGAATATAACCAATTCACATCTAGAGCATGATGGTTCAGTGCTGCAGAATATTGTCCTATTCTGGTATATTCTGATCTAGATGGGAACAATATTCTGAAAACAAGATTACTTCCTTAAAAAAATAAGTCTAGTTATAATCTGAATAAGTAGAATGGGGGAAAAAAAAAATGTTTGGTCTATTCTTGTCCTGGAAACATTTTAAAAGGAACTCTTTTAAACAGTGTTCTCACTAGCAGGATGTATCTCTGGCCAGCATATACAGAGATGGTCTGTGTTATAAACGATTTTACAGAACACTGCTATTGAGCATGCTGAGAAACCTGAGCTGGCATTCTGGTAGCAAGATCCTTCCAGCACAAGTATAAAAGTGGCCAAAATTGTCAGCATCAAACTGTATAAAGCATCACTAGTGAGCTCTTGTAGAATACACACTACAATCATTCTTTCAAGGAAAAGAAATTATTCTAATACTTAATGTAAATATTTCTACCAAAGCAGCTACCACTAATTTTGCTAAATATGCACTCTGGTCCCAGAAAGCTCTGAAACATTTAAGCCTACAAGGTATGTTTTGTCCGTTAAGTTCAACCAATTTTGCTGCAAAATGCTTTTATTTTGCAAGTGACTGGAAGGAGAATAAATGCTGCAGAAGATTATAACTATAGAAAAATAATTGAAATCAGCAGTAACTTCTCAAAAATTGTAGTTTTCCTTCTTTCCTCTATATTTTTTTTTCCAAAATGCACTTTAAAGTGCATAGTGACCTTGATATATAGAAAAGTTGTTCTTCATTACTGTTTTCCATACTGCAAAAAAGATGTAATAGGATGTTGAAAAGATGCACAGAATGCATAAATGACTTCTTAGAACAATTAATTTCCTAAGTAAAAAGACTTCAGCCTACATATTTTCTTTAACTGAATCCACATGTATGTGGTCCTGTAAACAAATAAATGATGCATGTTTTGCTGTGGGAATGACAGACCAATATCAGAAGATAGTTGTCTTCTGGACTGCTTTTCTACTGTGTTTGCCTGGAAACATCAACATGACTTTTTAAGCAAAGGGAGTTGTTAAATTGCATTAAATTGATACTGATACCAACACAAAAACAAAACCAAAAGAACCAACAAAACACAAACTAACAAAAAAACCCAGAAAAAAATAGTCTTCAGAATCTGTTGACCATATGGACTACATCTCTGTTAATTATAATGGTTGCTTAAAAAGATTCACTTGCTCGAATTCAAATATGTATCACCATTTCAGATACTGAAGTGGATCCAAAATATTTGCACAAGCCTGACAATTGACTAACATGGAGAAAACCATATTTTTCCATTAAATTGTTAGTTATCTGGTCGGAGTGGCTCAGAGTCACACATATGAACAATGAAGACTCACAGAATCATACAATGGTTTGGATTGGAAGGAACCTTAAAGCTCACCCAGTTCCAACCCCCTATCATCAGCAGGGACATCTTCCACTAGACCACTAGGTTGCTCCAAGCCACTTCTAACCTGACCTTGAACGCTGCCAGGGATGGAGCAGTACAGATTCTAGGGGCAACCTGTTCTAGTGCCTCACCACTCTCACAGTAAAGAATTTCTTCTAATATCTAATCTACCCTCTTTTAGTTTAGAGTCATTCCCCCTTGTCCTATCACTACAAGCCTTTGTGAAAAGTCTCTTTCCAGATTTCTTGTAGGCCCTCTTTAGGTAGTTTAGGAAGGCTGCTACAAGGTCTCCCTGGAGCCTTCTCTTCTCTAGCTTGAGCAAGCCCAACACTCTCAGCCTATCTTCATAGGAGAGGCACTCTAGCCTTCTTATATTTGTGGCCACTCTCTGGACTTGTTCCAACAGGTCCATGTCCCTTTTGTATTGGAAGCCCTAGGTCTGAACTTAGTACTCCAGGCACTCACAAAAGCAGAGAAGAAGAACAGAACCACCTTCCTCAACCAGCTGGTCAACTTCCTTTTGGTGCAGCCCAGGATACGGTTGGCTTTCTGGGTTAGTGATCACTGGTGGCTCATGTTGAGCTTCTCATAGCATAATACCCCCAAGTCCTTCTCCTCAGGACTGCTCTCAATCAATTCTCCACCCAACCTGTAGTTGTACCTGGGGTTGCCCCAACCCAGGTGAGGACCTTGCACTTGTTGAACTTCATGAGGTTCCCACTAGCCCACCCCTCAGACCTTCCAAGGTCCCTCTGAATGTCATCCCTCTAGAATGGTAAGAGCACCACACACCTTGGTGTCATCAGCAAACTTTCTGAGTGTGCACTCAATCCCACTGTCCATGGAGCTGCCAAAGATGTTAAACAGCACCAGTTCCACTACCAGCGCTTGAGGAACACCACTTATCACTGGTCTCCTCTTAAGAATCATGTCTCTTCAGTGTGGTGAAAACAAAGAAATACTTAAGTAAAAAAAAATTAATTATAAGTTTATAAAGAAAAATTAAAGATTCTCATCGTTATCTTTATTTTTCTAGCCACTCTTGTGGTACCCAGGTAGCCACATATTTGGAAAGACTTCTAGGAAACTGTGGTGGTTTTGTCCATTTAGGTAGCTTACAGAGTGTGCTTAAGAGAATGTTCTATTTATCAGAAAACAGGTCTGAAAAACATTTTTATAGTCAACACATAAATAAATACTTTGCTAGTTAACATATATGTCTATGAGTATTTGCAAAAGAATTACATTATTACACGTAAGCAGATGACTACTTCAGCTTACAAATAGAGTATCTAACAATGTTAAAAATGCTGTATGAACCCACTCTGCAATGGTAATGAAGGAATTCCTTCATGCAGTCAGTATAAACATCAGATAAAATAAAACAGTTCCTCTGCAATGAATGCTCAGAAAAAATGTCATCTTCTAATATTTTGTTAAACTTTAAGGGTTTTTTTGTCTGGATGGATGATTTCATTCTTATGAATATTTTAGTATTTTCAAACCATTTCTTGATTACTCCTTGTCTTCTAATTTCATGCTATGGAGAATTTTGTTTTCTTCTCCTAGAGTAACTGAATCTGTTTTAAAAATACTTTCTTTTGTATGGAGATATGATATCTTTTAAAGGATACTGTGCTAGTCATCTGCTCTTTAATAGTAACACTTTTGGAAGACCAACAGCATGACAAATATCAGCTGGAAGGATTTTATTTTTTTTCTTGATCTGATGGCCGCCCCTGTAATTCTCCTAAAACCCAAGAAAGAGTGAAAATTTAATCTAGTAAAAATTCAAAAAGATTGTTTATGGCACTGGGGCAAGTTTATTTTCCCTCCCTTCATTCAAAGGAAAAACACTTGAATTTGCTAAAAATGCATTGAAACTGTAGAGGAATAATAAATGTCTGAAAAAGAGGTAATGGGAAATGAAGAAAGAAAGAGAAGAATGAGATACCAACTGTCCTGGTTTCAGCAGTAGCAGTTACTTTATTTTCTGAAATATATGAGAAGAAAGTCCTGTCTATCAGCTGATAACTATGTGCAGTAACTGGACCATATTTATCTGCTCTTGAGACCTTATTAATGTGGGAAGACTATGTTGCCACTCCTCTTATGGGGATATCCATAAACAAACCAGGTCACCCTAAAGAGAGATGACGTAACTTTCATTCCCTATAATTTCAGTGAGTAGCAAGGCACCAAAGCTCATTCTTTCCAGTCCATCCTTCAGTGCCTGATGATGAGGGTCACCTGTGTCTCCCTTTGTAATGTCTGGAGAAAGACTGTGACCCCCCCCAAGAGGGTAATTCAGGGCTCCATAGTGATATTTCTGATGTCTTCTTGTTATTGATTATGGGACAAATTGCATTCCTAATTAAGGCACATCATAGTTTTTACATATGTAATAAAACAAGAGAAGTGAAGCCTTTATGATTAGGATTGAACAAAGGAGATTGCTGGAGATTAGAAAATTAAATTAATATTATAAGAAAGAAAGAAGGAAGAGTAAAATTAAAATATGATACTCAAACTTTAAGGGTGAATAGAGAGATTCAGGCAATTGGTCTGTCTTTTGTTTCCCACCACCAACTGGGTTACAGGAAAGAAAACTTGATTTAAGTCAGATAACAAGTGGGGCTGAGTACTACATTTCCCTTCATCCCTGAAACACTTATGTCACAGAAAAGGTCACAGTCTTTCACTTAGTGTCTAGTAGTTGAAGGTAGAGAAGATATTCTCAAGAAGACAGTAATTTTGCATTTAAAGACACAGATGATGTTGCATTTAAAGCTACAACAATGAAAAAAAATGCATCTATAAAACCTCTCCAGAAAAACATGCATGCTCACTCTACCTTCTGGCTGAATTCACTTGGAAATTTTCAGAAATCACTCTCTCAGTTGCTGGATGTGTATTTTCTTCCCAATACAGAAACCTATTTCATGTTCTTTCTTTATTCAACAATTGTCTTTCCTCTTTCTCTCTACACCAATTGTACAGAAAGGGGAAGGAAAAGGGAAAGGGAAAAGGAAAGAAAACAAAAAGAAAGAGAAATGAAAAAATGAGAAATGATAAAAAAGAGAAATAGAAAACAGAGGAATCTGTAGTCCTCTGTTAGAACCATGCAGTGTAATGTGTGGTTACAGTCATATGATAAGGGGTACAGCATCTAGTTTTGTAAAACTTCCTCAATACTATCACAGCTGTACCCAACACTACAGACAGTTCTTTTCTGTATTTGTTAATAAATAAGATGAATATACCCATGGGGCTATTTAGTGCTGGTTTTCTCTGGTCTGATAAATCACTGAACACTGAACACTGTCTATTATAAAAGAAAAAAAAAATATTACATTTTCATCTCTCAGGGAATACTTCTGTTAAGGATAGATATACAGGAGATTAAATGACTGAATAAAATGTATAAAAAAGCTAATTATATTTTAATAAAGGAATTCAATTGTAAGCAAGAGAATTAATTGCCATGAGTGAAACAGGAAAGGTAATCTTTCCTTCTGGTGTCCTCAACATAAAAAGGACATGGAGCTGTTGGAACAAGTGCAGAGGAGGGCCACGAAGTTGATCAGTGGACTGGAGCATGTCCCATATGTAGACAGGCTGGGGAAGTTGCAGCTGTTCAGCCTGGAGAAGAGAAGGCTGCGTGGAGACCTCCTAGCAGCCTTCCAGTATCTGAAGGGGGCCCACAGGGATGCTGGGGAAGGACTCTTCATTAGGGACTGTAGTGACAGGACAAGGGGTAACGGGTTCAAACTTAAACAGGAGAGGTTTAGATTGGATCTAAGGAAGAAATTCTTTCCTGTTAGGGTGGTGAGGCACTGGAATGGGTTGCCCAGGGAGGTTGTGAGTGCTCCATCCCTGGCGGTGTTCAAGGCCAGGATGGACGAAGCCTTGGGTGGCATGGTTTAGTGTGAGGTGTCCCTGCTTATGGCAGGGGGGTTGGAACTAGATGATCTTAAGGTCCTTTCCAACCCTAGCTATTGATTCTATGATTCTATGATATGACATGCCTTTCTTTCCATGCTGATAGCTTGGAGTAGATCAAAGCATGCACTCAGGAGAAATTTTCAAGTGAAGAGTTCAACCTACAGAACAGCACAGAACAAACCCAAAAGAATTTTAGCTCCCTGTTTCTTTGTTGTTTGGTTGTTTGTGGTTTGGTTGTTTTTTAGTTGGTTTGGGGTTTTTTTGTTGTTGTTTTGTTGGGTTTTTTTTTGTTGGGTTTTTGCTTTGGTTTGCTTTGTGTTTTGTTTTGTGTGTGTGTGTGTGTTTTAGGTTGTTTCTTTGGGTTTGGTTTTCTTTTTCCCCTTAGGAAGAAATAATTCACTATTTTCTTCATTCAGCCATCTGCGCTTATTAGTCCTGCCCGAGGGAAAAGGATGGGCCATGGCTGTATTTAGGGAGACAGCATTTGTAGTTACCTGGGAAGGCATACATTGCACACTAGGGCAAAAACATAAAAGTGAAGTCAAAACTAAAAGAGGAATTTTTTATTTTTTCCTGTGTTTCTTTTAAATCCTATATTTTCGGAAACAGTCACTATGTTTCTTTTCTGTATAGTTTAAATCAGCCTAAATCTGAGAAAGCTGCCTATCTAGACTTTCACCCTTCATGAGACAGGCCTTTTCTTTGTTTCTTGACATGAAATTCATAATAAGCAGTAGTGTTAGCCTCAGAGATAAATAGTACTGATTTTTTGGCTTGTTGTCATATATGTGTATATTTATCCACCATCTCACATGTCATAGCCATGAAAGCTATAAACTTTGTGCTGGTTTGTGAGTTTCTTATATCTTCCTATTACATAGGAAAAAAAGATAATTAGATTACTTGAGGTTTTGTTTTTATTCAAATCCTAATTTTGTGTCCTTAAAAGTCAATGGGAAATTTCCCTTCAATAACGCAGAGCAATCCCTGAAATATTCTTTCTTCCTTGCTCTTAATAAGAGACTTATCTATTACATACAATATATAATTTTAATTATTATCTAGAGCTTATCTTGTTCCCATTATATAAATAGTACTAGATCCCTATCATTTTATATACTAAAAATACTACATTTCTTCCCACTGAAGAACACTTGTAAGCTAGGATAACTCTTTAAAGAGACAGGGAAATTTTCAACTTTCTTCAAATGCTGCTATTGCAATTATTCTATTAACACTTTATGCAAAACACTGCCCTGAGTACCTAGACAGTCTGCTCATCATGACAAAGTTTTACCACTCTAGGACTGATTTATTGTGGGATATGTTATTTGCCCATCTGCCAACTGAATTTTAACAAGTGAACACTAAAGGCACCATTGAAACAGACAACTATATATTGAGGAGATGATCATAGAAATAGGTTACCAACACATTAATTTTCTTTTCAAAATACATTTATCCTCTTTAGGACAGATTACGATTTCTGTCACTGGAAAGAATTTCAGCACCAATAGTTTAGACAATCACTCCCCTCACAGAAGGCTGTTTCCCACATTTACTTTTCAGAGAGTAAACTCATATTCACTTCCTCCTTTGTTTAAACAGAAACTTGGCAACACATCTGTAGGACAGATTAACTAATGTGCTAGGGGGAATACCTTGCAAAAATAATACAGACCTAAAAATATCAAGGGCAAGTATACAAGCCTACCTCCTTCAAGGGAATCATATCTAACTGTGGGAAAGACCCCCTATTTGTTCATGGTGTTGTCATGATGTAACATCTCCTACCTCTAGAAATTATAGCTCAACAGCAAGAAATATATCTCTCCCAACAAGCAGAAATAATGCTTCACAACCCAGAGGTTTCATTCAGGGGTTTCTGCATCCTTCATTCTAAATGCTGGTACACTTCTGAGACTATCAAATATCTTATGGGAATACAAAATGCTCACAAACAGGAAAACACTCATTTTCAATGTGTAGAAGGAATCTTTCTAGGTGAAGTCATTGGAGAGCCATTATTCAGTCTATGGAAAATCCAAATATGTGAGAAATCATGTTACTAATGTTAAAAGAATAAAACAACTGGCTCTACTTTTTTCAACCATTGCAAAATAAAGTTAGCTTTGAAAAAATCTATAAAAGAAAACCACAAAATTTCAGACAAGCCTACGGTTCCAAAAGGAAGAAGTGAATTACAGTGTATATACACTTTCAGAATGAATACTCCAAATTAAAAACTAAAACAAAACCAAACAAACAAAAAAGCATTGTTCTAATTAATCAGCTATCTGAGAAAAATATATGCATGGTATCCATAGTGCAAAGGAAAGATGTTCTAAATCCATGGCATATCACCTTTGAGCTGGTTAGCTGGAGGAGAGAAATCAGTATGTACAATAAAACAAATAATCCATGCAGTCCATGATTTTAATGTCCAGAGTTAACTTTCACCAGAAGTTCAGGACTGAGATTTTAGTGATGGAGATATGTGAAAGATACTCTTCTCCCAGGGTGTCAGTGGCCCCATCTTTTACTGAGTGCTTGAGCAAATTTATTCTGGGACATGATGGTTTGTCTCATCTCTATAGTTTCTGGAAAAGTACTATTGCCGTAGGAGAAATATGCTACATTATGAGAAGCGTTTGTAGAAGGTGCAAGAATTTTGATGGTTCTCATTTTGGAAACCTTTACTGTGTGGATTATAGAGATGCTACTAAGTCTCTCACATGGTGCATAACTGGTGCACATTAAGATTTGCTGCTGATGTTGTGACTTGCAAAGTTGTGGGTCTGTTTGAAGACAAGAGAGGTTTGGGGAAAATAGTTTTCAGCAGGATCCTATGCCCAAGTAGGCTAATTTGGGCTGTGGAAATGTAGATATCCAAGGACATGTATAATTATCTTTTTAAGAAAGTATGGCAAAGCAACACCTCAAGAAAGGAGAGATACGGAAGTCTAAGGTGAAAGCTGATAGATGTAGAAGTCAGTGAGGATCTGTCTGTGGACACCTAGCAGAATAGCCTGCCTACATTGGGATTTGAGTTAAATTCAGTGGACTTTGAATAAATCTTGGAAAATTGAAAGACCAAATCAATGCTTCCTTACTTTACAACTTCTGGTTTACAACAGATTCATGCAATTGCAAAGCTCCTCCCCACCCCTAGACTTCCACTTGGGATTATTTGATGCATAGCTATAGTCGGTCATTTTCATTTAAGACAGATTTTACTGGATGTGTTCTGATTTAACAAAGAAATATTTCCATTCCTTTCATGAATCAGCAGCTGTTGCTGTCCCTGACAGCTGGCTTAGTCAGGCTGAAGTACAAGTGTGCATTCATTGGATGATACTTCACTCGTTAAATCACTTGAGTAGTCATATTGATGAGTAATCTCTCACATGCAATCCAGAAAAAACAAAATCAGCAAACAAACTGGCAGTGGCAGAGAAAGCCATGAGCTGGATTCACCAAAGCTGATTACAGGAAATGTGAGATGCCAGCTCTGAGCACACCCGGGGAGCTGAGACAGGGAGCGGGAAGGGCTCTGAAACCAAGGGTCTGCATATGAAATTGATTGCAAAATATTCAATGGGCTAACAATGTTTAGCTTAAGTTGAAGCTTCAATTTATTTTCCTTTTTCTTCTTCTCCCTCTTCCTTAGAGAAAATTCTTTAATTCTAAAATATTCTATGGGTTTGCTTCAGTGAAAAGAAACTTTCAGGTTTCATAAAAAAAAGGGTGCTAGGGACATCTATGGAAAACATGATCAACAGAGTTCTACAGAGACCTAAAGGATGGGGCCTGGAGGAAGAACGGCTCATTGGCTGGACAGAGGACATCACATTATTTGTACATCACATCTTTGATACCCCTCCTACTATTCTTCCGTGCAGGTGTTCAACGCTGCATAAGGCCCATCTGAGGAACTCACAAGCACTTATTAGGTCCACAAGCAAGTAAAAAGCCCTGCTTTAGCTCAAAAATCTTGCATTTTCTTAGTTTCGATTCCTAGAGAATTTTAGGCATGCTGGCCTCACTGTCTATTATATGTATGCTTTCCCTCTCTTCTGCCTGTCATTTTGGAAGAAAATGACTGAATTAAGATACTGTACTAAGTTTCATGAAAGCATTAGATCCTACAGCACAATCTTGATTATATGCAGGAGAGTCTATCCATGAATAAGTTGTATGGGATTTGCACCTTACTATAGAAGAATCAAAGGAAAAGACAGAAATTCATGAGAAAGAAGGTTTTATGCTCTTGAAAGCTACACTTTTAATCTGGAGACTAGCTGAAGTACAACTCTGAAAACAGCAAGCAGATTTAAGTGCTGAATATCAGAAAACAGATGCAATGGGATTTCCAAGAGTTCAAAACATCAAAAAAGTTTTATCAGCTGCAGTAAGAGCAATTAAGCCAGTGCTATGTGCTTCTGAAACTCTATCCCAGACACTTTGCCTAGCTAAAGTTGTATATCATGGCTCTTGGAAATGAATGAAGAAAAGTTCTTTTCTGCAGGTATCTCCACCCATCTTAGTCATGCAGTATGAGTAAAGACACCTGTAGCTGAATGTAAATAAGGCCATCTGATAAGGCTGCATGTGACAGGAATTTTTAAACACTGGAATGGTGGTCTCACAACATTGCTCTGCAGAGCTGGACTCTGGTGTTTAACACCCACAATTTCACTGTGTTAGAACGCCTTCTGGGTTGTGATAAGTAGCTCACTTGCCAAATTACTTCTGGCCAACATATCCAGTTTGGCAGTGTGCAGCGGGTGACATTAGTCTTTTCTCAGGCAGAGCTCCCTTCATCTGGAGCAGCAGAAATGAGACATAAAATATTAGCCCACATTTTGATGCATTTTGTGCAGTGCTTGCATTTTCTGAGTTTTTAGGTTTCAGATAAAACTGGTTGCATGTTGCTGGGAAAGGGGCTGACAGCTTGTACCCCTTAGATCAACCAGTAGCCTAGGAAAATCACTTTGCCTCCCTTAGACTTCTAAAGTGCAGGCAGACACAAAGCAAACTCTTCCCCATTCTTTCCAGGCAAGCATGTCCAGCCTCAGATTTAATCAAAGTGTTAATCCTAGGAGATTTACACAGTAAGATATTGTATTCAGCTTTAAACATGAAACTACTAAGTGCCACAAATACCCACTGCCAGTAATATGTTCCCCAGGGATCCTCAAAGAAGCACAGACTGTGGAATGAATAGGCTAATTATTGCCCTCGGTCACACCTGTGCAAGCCCTGCTAATGCAGATAACTGAGCACCTTAAACCAGGAGCACCAGGAGTGAGAGTGGCTGCAAAATGTTAATGTGACTGATAACACTACAAATATTTAAAGGAAAAGTCTGTTTGGAGTTCTCAAGTATTTTGAGCTCTTTCTGCCTCCTTTTGATGGATCCTGGCAGATGTTTGCTGTAATAAAAGTTTCTAAGAAATCAATGGTCATTAACAGTAACAGCTAAAAGTTATTACTTGGAAGCTGGATTTATATGCAAGACCTAGTTACCTATGTTGTGTGAACAAATAACTGTGTATCTGATCCTTGAAGGGATCACATCTCTTAACAAAATGGAGACCAAGTCTTGCACCCACCTTGGACCTTGCCCCTTAGTGTCATATATAGTGCTGGCTGTATGTAATGGCCTCAGATCATCCCTACTGAATGCTTGCTAGTATAACTTCATCAGCTTATATGTGTGATGGTTTTCCTGGCTTGCCTTGGAGCAGGACCTAAGATTCTTTCAGGTCTGGATTTGTGTATGAAATGGTTTCTCCTGAATAATAGCTGCCTGTGCACTCATGCAGGGGGCATTGGGGCCCATTAATTCAACTTGAGCCTACATAAGTCGTCCAGAAGTCTTTCTTTTTTTGCTGAAAACAATGAACTATTTTTTTTCACTGTTGTATTCCTTCTAATCTATTTGTTTTTCCTAGAGAGACAAAGAAATGATAAAATTAAGGATCAGACAAAATAGGAACCCATGCTATGGCATCATGGGCAAAAACTGCCATGAGTGAGTAAAACTTCTTCATGCCTCAAAACATGCTGAAACTGGAAGCAGGAGGTAAGAAGCAAGGTTTTAAGTTACTTTGCTGGTCTCCTCAGTTATGTCACTCACTTCTAGGAAGAATTAGAATGCTCTGCTGCTACAAAAACACATAGCTACCAGTTGCAGCTAAATAGGCAATTTTCAGTGCATAGCTCTCTAATTCAATTTTGTAAAACGTTACCTATTACTTACTCATCGCACAACAGTGTAGTAGAGTTTATTCATATCTCCAAACTGTTTCTTACTGAACTGTAGGTTACAGACTTTTAAATGTATTTTTTCAAACTTATTAGCCACAACTATATTGCTTTGCATATTGAAATGGTGACTGCCACTTTAAATTGAAAATCACGAACTGCTCTAAAGAAAAAATGATTATTTTAGTTTATCTACTAAACTGCACTTGCTTTTAGTTTCTTGATACAAATACAGCTCTAGCACTTGTGCCATTGTTGTTTTTTAGTGTAAACTATCAAATATTCTATCTGACTTTCTGTAACTAAGTGTACCAACGTCCTTAATAATGGAGGCAATCTTTTAAGAGTGAATAAGGCTATGTTTCTGCTAATCAATAATACAGATTTGGGGCACAGACTGGAACACTGGTTTGCAGTCATCCATGCTGTTTACAGTGCTCCTTATGCAGTTTTGACTGTGTCCAACTAGCAATTCAGCTGTACAGAGGCAAGCTGTGCCAGGCTACTTGGCCTGAGGGCCAGATACTAGTTCCCTGGCATGTTGTGTTTAGTAGTATAAATGAAGCCTAGGATTACATACTTCATTTGTATCTTTTGACTTACATGAAATGTTTATTATCTGTATATGAAAAAACAGAGGTTAAACAGGGACTTTCTGATCATCTCAACCACTATGACTATTTTGTCAAGTTAATGGGATTTCCCATTTGCATGCCTATGTATTTTGAATATTTTGAATTCTTCAGAACATAACGAAGTAAAACAGACAAAGAAAAACTCCCCAAATGGAGCATTTAACTCCAGATTTCATTGTGTGTATAATATTTATTATTTGCTAGTTACTTTAGCATTGAAAACATAGCTCATATTCATTTTCTTACTGAAATTCTGCCAGCAGTCTAAATTTCTATGAAATCCTCTTTCCATTGAAAGAAGATAAAAATGCTTTGTAGAAGCACAATTACCTGCTTGAAATTTCAGTTAAATGCCAGATGATATTTTGAATGTTAGGAATAACAATCTTGATTTTACATTTCAAAATGCCAGTTTTTCCATCATTCATACACATATTTACCTATATAAAAGTGACACTAATAAGGAAAAATTAAACAAAAGATAATTAAGTTGGAAATGTTTGTTTCAAAGCTGCAGAGTCATTTGCTTTCATTCTAATGCAAAGTTAAAGTAATATTGAATTGTGTGATTTTCTCATGGAATGGAAATACTCAGATTTGACTAGCTCTTTTAAGAATTTCAAAATCAGAGGGAAAAATGCTGTAATAATCATTTTAGAGGGAGGCTCTATGTTAAGCTTTGAAATGTTGATTGTATCCTTAAGAAAAGATAATCTCCTTAATGGCAGCAACATGCACAGAGAGAACTATATGCAAAACATCTTCTAATTCTGGGAGCTCCCGCCAAGAGACATTTTTCACAGCTTTATCCAAGTGAGGTTACTGATGGACAGTTTCTGCTTTTTCACTCATAAATGAAAGGATCAGAATTAATGACTACTTTGGAAAATGTGCTCTGAATCACTAAGAAAGTGACGGTATTTATCTCAGTGTGGTGCTGAGTGTCTCCCCCTCATCTTCCAGAGGTGTCATGTCAGTCTCATAAACTGTGGAATCAAATCCTGCTGACTGGTTACTGTGCCAGATATTAGCAACTTAATTATAACAACTAAACTTAGTACGTGACTAGAGGAATACACACTTTCAGATCTTGACACATGCTCCACAGAAAACAATAAATTATGCCAAACATATGCTTTCTATTTGTCAGTAATAAAAGAAATGCTTGTTGCGATCCAGATATCAAGTGACAGTGCCAAAAAAACCCTTCAGTAATACGTATACATTCTCCAAACACTTTAAAACTACACTAGCAAACATGCCCAATGTCACACCAACATACACTTTATTAACTAGGTGACGCTTAAGTATTCTTTCTGTACAAATATTTTGTTGGTGTTCTTTTTGTTTTGTTTTGTTTTGTTTTTGGGGGGGGGGTTGTTATGGGTTTTGTTGTTGTTGTTGTTGTTTTTTAAAAAAAGAGCTGGAGTTTCAAAATTAAATCAGAGTTTCCTTTACCACTCTGTTAAATTAAANTATTTTGTTGGTGTTCTTTTTGTTTTGTTTTGTTTTGTTTTGTTTTGTTTTGTTTTTTGGGGGGGGTTGTTATGGGTTTTGTTGTTGTTGTTGTTGTTTTTTAAAAAAAGAGCTGGAGTTTCAAAATTAAATCAGAGTTTCCTTTACCACTCTGTTAAAACTTGACAAACCAATTTATTCTTTGGAAGAATATCACTGACATTGGTGATTTTAAACCCTGGATGATGTTGGCCCATGAAGGAGAGTTGGAAAAAAATTACAACAAAACCTAAGAAACACATACACATCTGATTCACTTCCATTGCTGCTCACTATTTGCTCAATGACCATTGAAAGATTCAGTGCAACTTGCAGAAAAAGCCCATATGGTCAAACCCAGTTCCAAGCAGACTTGAGCCAATTCATTTTTTCAGCCTGCATCAGGCGAATTTGATTTGAGATATTTGAGATATGAGATTAAAAAAAAATGTGCTAATTCAAGGAGAATCAAATGCTCCATGTGCAACATGGAGCATTGTTTTATTGTTAATAAAACAATATTTTGTTTTATTAAAAAACAAAATAAAAATATTTGAACTCCTACAAACTAAAGAAGCTTGTTTCAGTCTATTATATTTAGGTGTTTTGTAACAAGACTGATAATGTGTACAAGAAATCACATCCAGAAGTGCAAAAAGAAGACCAGTAAAATGAATACCCTGTCATAAGAATATGCAAGGTCAGATCCCTTTCCTTTATGATACTAATATATTGAAGGATATCTCAGAAAGAGTTATTCTACATTTACCTTGGTAACTATGAAAACAGTAACCTTGAGATTTCTAGATCAGCAGCCCTTCCCAGTGCTTTCCAACTTACCTAGTTCCTGATTCAAATTTCTCAGGAGATCGTATCATTGTACTTAAATCAGTGGCTGGAAAAGATATTTATTATTAAGAAGGAATAAATACTAGTCAAACACTGTTGCAACAGTGAATTGCAAGGCCATCTTCACATTTTAACTACACATACATTAATTAGTAAAGGTGATATTTCCTTAATATTGCATAATGACATTTTTTACCATTTAGCTATGTGCTATCCTGTGTAAATCTTGTTGACTTTTCTGTGAAACATGATATTGTCTGCATGTCTAAAATATAAACAAAAAAAAAATGTTTCCAGTTCAGCAACACAAAATAAAATTATATAAGTGAGCTCAGTCCTTTGGTCATCTGTTCTTTTGCTCAGGTGAAGGAAGGGATAGAAACCCTTGTGCCCATACTTAATGAAACAGTTTGGGAATGAACAGCTAAAACATTAGTTCCATCTCTTCTTGAATAAAATTGGATGTCCTTTCTGCTGTGGTGGAAACTGTAACAGGGACTGTTTTCTCCTTCAGGTCCACAGGAAGCTGCATAGGCTCTCTGCTTGTCAGAAAACTAAGCCTATGCACACAAACAGCATGTGAAATAAACCCAGTCTTTCTTCTGAATTTCCATCCTTTGAGTTGAATGCATCATTATGGATTGAACTGTTTGGATAGCTTGCTTACAGTGATATTTCAGTATAGGTCTCATGTGAATGAGAAATCAAATGAGTCCTGTTCAGTTCTGCCCACTAATAATGAACTGGCCTGAGGGAAGAATTTGTCTCAGGCCTCAAGTCTGAGTGCAGAAAAGCACATATTGGTGAGGCTCTAAGCACAGGCTGAAACAAAGTTTTGAACCATGAACACAGGTTTCTCACTAACAAGGCAATCTGACGCTAAACATATGGAATGAAGACTGCCCAATCTACCTCCTGGGTTTATTAGCTTATGTTTCATTGAGGAGTTGATGTTACCACAAGGAGAAAGATGAAAGAAATTCGGTGGGCAGGACCAGAGCGAAAGAAAGGGGCAGTAGCTTGAGGTTGGCTACAGGAAAGCAGGATGAAGGGGAGGAGAAACTGGAGAAAAAATCTGGAAACCCCTTCTTTAGAGGAAATCTGATGCTCTCCATTTCTTTGTATCTGGTAAAAAACAATGTGAGTACAATAGACTTGTGCTTGTTGAAGATAATTTGGAAAACAACCAACTTTAGTATGACCTTCAACTAGGAGAGCACTTAAACACATGAGGAAACATTAATAGCTGTACTGACTTCAGGAAAGCCTAAAGTGAAAATGTGTTGAATGGCTTGCCTAAAGCAGGACCAAAATGAGGGATGAGATATCTGCAACTGAAACTCTATAGTTTGTGCAGAAATTGGAATTCAGCTAAAAACCTCATTGAAAATGTGGTATTTATCATGTTAGGCAGTGTCTACAGTTGGAAATCAATTCTGGAAACACTGAATATGCTTGATTCCCACTGAGATCAGTGAAAACATAAATCAAATTCTGACTTATCTATGTCATTTAGATCCAGACTTCTACCACATTACAGTTCCTTCAAAGTTACAAGTGTGACAAAAAAATGAATTTTTTAATGCTGACTCTGTAAAATTACTGTGCATTCCACTGACTTTAGTCCTTTACTTACATATGGCAGCTCATAAACTCTATCTAGAAAACCCGATACGTGTAGGGTATCTTATGAACATTTCCACAAAATGGGAGATATTTTATCCTTAATTTGACAAAGACATTATCACACTTTTCTGTCACAGAGCTATAGTACAATTTGTGGAAACCCCCCATTGTTCTGGGATATACATATGTTGTTGAACTGCCTATTATGACACTGCCATAAATGTCATTTTTTCAGAATATGCAACATGCTCACTCTGAGCAGACAAAGAAATAATGTCTGATACCGGTTAACCGTGCCATTCTAGTATTGTGTAAATAAAGCTGGAGTTCACGTAAACAAAACAGTTTTACTATGCAAAACCAGCTAATAGTGCTGAGATGTCTACACAGATAACCACCTATTATTAAATACATGCTTTTAAGGCAACTTCCTAACATGGATCTGCATTTAGACCTGGCAATACTTTTGATAAAGAGATGTCACATTTCTGTTCTGAGAATTTTGCCCATTTGGCACTATAATGTCTCTCAACTCCAATACTCCTAATGCTTAACACTCCTATGCTCATATTGTTTGCACAAGGGTCCTAATTCTATGAACCTTATTAACATATAAAGGTACAAGGAGCCAATTAAGACCATTTAAAAGAATATGGACTGCTTTTGTGAGAGGAAGGGTTGCAAAACTGGACCCATTAAGGGCTTGTCTGCACTGCAACAGTGTGCATAATTCAAGTCAATTAATTTGAACTAATTTAGCAGTAAAAGAAATCTGAATCTAATCTGAGCTCTTCTGAGGGTTTTAACTCAAAATTAATATCCTAGGTTAATACCCATTCTTATGTAGTTAATCTTTGCTATTATTTAAAATATTCATTAACTGCAAATAACCAGCATAAGAGCACATGATGCTATGGTTTAAATGGAAGTGATTTTTCCCTCTTTCTGCCTTTGTCCTGTTCATACTTAAAGATGCTGAACTTAGTGTTGTCATCTTATTAGTGCCAAACTGATAGCTTAGCTATGGATGATGAAGAAATCATTTAAGGTTATTCAGGTAGGATCACAGTGATGTATCATAAACCATGGCAGCGTTTTTCTGGAACATTTAATCTGAATAGCCTTGGCTATCCAAGTAACATAGGTTATTAACTTTGTGGTGTTCCTGTGCTCACAGCTCTTACTGTGATCACATTTAAAGAATTCTTTGCAAAACTATATGAATATAAATTATAATGTTTTCACAGATATAATTGTATCACTATCAGTCACAACCATCTAAAATAGGTTTTGAACATTACTCAGGTATATTTTAAATATTTATTATGGTTTCTGAATCAATTTCTATGAGAAATCACCTTTCTTATAGAAAATGTAGGATTTTCTTCTTCAAAGAGTTCAAAGCAATGCTAATATTACTGGATTTTCCCTTTTGCTTTTAATGAATTTTATAGTTCCAAAATGTAGTATACTACTAATGACTACAGCAATTCTCTCTTTGTGAACAGAAACAGGTGAACAAGGTTTTTTTTGCAAGTTCATTATGAATATTTTCCATACAGAGAAATAGCAATAAAAAACCACTCATTTCACATTTAGACAGCAAATCTGTTAGTCTTTCATCTCACAGACCTTGACTTGAACACAGAGAAAAAAACATTGTCAATTTTGCAGCCTGACTGGCCTCCTTATTTTTCTTGTTCTAAGTTAGAGAATCATTTGGAATTTGTATTCTGCTCATTGCTGAAACTGAGATTTGGATTCAATTACCAAAGCATGCATGCATTGCAGTTTTGGTTTTGTTTTGTTTTTTTTTTTTTTTTCCCCTAATGAAAAGCATTTAGACAATTCTTCAAGTGCTCTTTTTGAAGATCTCAGGTTCCTCATTGGTCCCATATCACATCTGCCTGCACATATGGATGTCTTATTTTCAGAAAAGAAGAGACCTGTATGACTGTTTCATCCTTTATGTGAAACTAAACTATGAATTTTCACAACAATTTGATATGTGAGAAATTCTATAAACTACCGGATTCACTTCAGCTGTTGCTTCGTGCTTTTCATGAAAGACACGTGGTAACTTTCAGGAATTTGTATGCCTTCATATTGTTGTGTTTGGAAAAGGTACAGATTTTTATAAATTTAATAGTAGTTAGGAAATTATCTCTCGTATGAGTACAGAGAACTCTAATGTTTGAGAATAAGAAGACTTAGAAAGTTCTAGAACATCCGTACACAGATTTTCTTTGTCCATCCTGTTAAACTCAAATAATAATGATCTCTCATTTCAAAACCTGTGAAGAGCGAATTGCATGATCTTTCTAGATCTGTATGTAGTCAACCTGGTTCGAGGGAAAAGGCAAGGCTTTTCTGTAAAAAAAGGTTACTCTAAAGAAAGGTTACTCTGTAGAGTGACAACTGAACAAAAAGTTTACCTTTTTATCTACACCTTTACTTTCAAGGAATTTTTTTCTTTACTTTTCCTTCAGTTTACTTAATGGAAAAGAAAATGTTACTTCAGTTTGCTGATGTCCTAAAGGTTTTCTTAGGCGACACTGCTCCCTGTATAATGAAGGTAAGTCTGTCAATAATCATGTCAGTGTGACCCACAAGTAGAAAAGATATGTTGGAAGAGTCTATGAAATTATTTTGAAGACTGTGAACTATCTTGAAAAGAAAACTTATATGGTTTCTAAATCCATGGTTTCTAGGAGTCATCATTATTTCTCCTACAAATTAAAGAATAAGCTGGATTTTTATCTATTTTTTTTCAAGGTGAAATTAAAACAAAGCTTACAATTAAAATCTATAAAATCTCTGACTTTTGTGTTTTGCTAAGGAAGGAATACCGACATTTTTCCAACTATCATTTTCTGTTTCTACCATGGGGAATACTGAATTACAGCATACTACATAATTCTTAGAATATAGTCTGTACCTAAGATAAGGAATAAGTATTTGTCTGCATCTAGGCTAGCAAAAATACTTTTTTTTAAAAAAAAAAAGTAATGAAAATTATTTTGTTGTTTTGGTTGTTCCAACTCTAATACACAGGTAAGCTATGATAGTGGTATTTCTGATTTTTTGCAATGTGGAATATACTATGGCTGGCTGTGCTTCATCCAACCTGGAAACTGCATAATTTTGTCAAATCATAATTGAGCCTAAATCTACCCTGTTGAAAAACAAGGATTACTATTCAGGGTTCAGGGCTATCCTGACACAGTTATACTGCATAGCGGCACAAAGTAGCATCTCAGGTCAGAACTAGCTCTGGAGTCTCTGTCAATGCCTAATTTAGAAGAAATCTATGCAATTTAAGAAAACATCACGCTTATGCAACTTTAGGCTTTCCCCAAATATTCAATGGAGTAACCTCTTGTAAGTTTTGTGGATTTGTCTGTTTGTTAGACTGAAGTGCCTCAGTCCTGCCTAAATCCTTCTTCATATATCTAACTATCTTTTCTGCATCTGGCCTAAAGAATATATATTCATGTATTCATTATTCCCATCAATCATATATTCATTATTCATCATATTCATTATTCCCATCAATCAATAAATATCAGGGGGGGTTCTTCAACATGAAAAATTTACTTATTTTAATTAAAGAATATCTAAAACTTCAAGGTACAAACTTCAGTGTCCTACAGAAGCAACTTCTCAACTATCACCTTCTTACCTGTCTTCTGCCTTTTTATTTTTTTTATTTGAAAGCTCCCTGATTAACTGTTAATGATATACCACACATATTCTCTTAATAACATTTGTTTCAGCAAGCTGTGTGTATTACTTCTGGGTATATTAATACAGCTCTGTTTGAGAAGCTACAAAAAAGAAAAAGTTGAAAAAACTTATTTACAGTCAGGAATGCAAGATTTCTCTCAAGTGAATTAGGGTGGGATATTCCTTGATTTGCTTGTTATTTTGTTTCATTAAAAAAAAATCATGTATAGATTAAATGTCAAATATCAATGAATCGTGCAATGAAGTGGGATGATTTCTGAGTCACTACTAGAACACCCCCATGATTCATATACTAAAGCTTGAGGAAAGCTGTTAGTGGCATGTGGGATCCTTCACTGCCCTGCACTGCTACGGCACCAGCTCAGTAAACTTCTATGTGCTGCATTTAAAGGATGAGGTGTTTTCGTTTGTAGATCAGTGATGATCAAGAAACAGTACAGCTCATGGGAAAATTTGAGCATTTTGATCACTCAGACAGTAGAGCAACTATAGAAACTTCATTACAAAGAGCAGTGATGCAACTAGGAAATGGGAGAGCCAAGAAAGGGAGTGAAACCTTTATAAATCTGAGAGGAACAGAAATAGATAGAAATAAAATTTAGGTGGATAAGGATGGTGAGATTAAAAAAAAAAAAAAAGATCCCCAACTTTCCTTAGACCAGTGATCCCAGCTTAGGAAAATGGGATAGAAATTTCATTTTCCAAAAATGCATTTGGCTTTCTTGTCACTTAGGTCATTACTCACAGCTAATGAAATCTTACCGCATAAAAATCAGTTTCATTTTGTGTATGTGTGCAACAGCAACTGTGATCTAAAATGAGAGAGAATAGAATTACCATGAAGACATAGAGATGTAAATTAGACTCTGCTGATCTATACTCCTGCCATTCTCTAGCTTTGTGCTCAGAAAAGTTCCAAGACACTAAAATGTTACAAGCCCTCATGTACAAGGGCAGGCAGTGACAGGACGAGGGAGAATGGTTTTAAAATGGAAGAGGGTAGATTTAGATTAGACATTAGGAAGAAGTTCTTTACTGTGAGGTTGGTGAGACACTGGAAGAGGTTGCCCATAGAAGCTGTGGCTGTTTCATCCCTGAAAGTGTTCAAGGCCAGGCTGGACAGGGCTTTGAGCAACCTGGTCTAGTGGAAGGTGTCCCTACCTGTGGCAGGGGGGTTGGAACTAGATGATCTTTAAGGTTCCTTACAAAACCAAACCATTCTATGATTCTATGGTAAGGATGTGCAACCCAACAATCTTTTAATCCTAAGGACAACTGAATCTATTTAAACCCAGGAATGCCTTATCACAACTACCTTCACTGTTGATCTGACTAATCTATTCTCAAAAATCAATGTATGGTATTGCTGTTTTCTAAGACTCCTTCACATAGAAAAAATAAATTGAACTAAGGAATATATCTATCCCAGAGTATAAATACGCATTCTTATCTCCAGTTCCCATTTGCATTGATCTTAGACCACTGCCTGCACTATATGAAAAAGACATCTCGTTACCATTATGTGACTGGAAAATGGATCCATCCTCTGGCATTGGTTTTTGCAGAATAAGGGTGAAAAGTAATTGGAATAGGGTTTTCATGACAAGTCAAATAAACTATGGTATATAACATTCTCTATGAGCTCTTTAATTCTTGAGTAAGTTCTCAGCTTCCCTGAGGTTAGTGCAAAATCTCCTAGACACTTCAGTGGGATTAGGATTTTGAACTGGTTTTGGTAAAAGATGAAATATGGCAGTGTCTCAAAGGCATAATAAGACATGAAACTCCTCTCATGAACCACAGCAGACTTTGATAACAAGTTAACATTAACTATAATATTTCACTGTGACAATAATTCATACTTGCAGCTTCTGACCTTTCTTAATATTAAACTATTTTAATATGTAGCCTGTAGCATTTTATCAGGACCTCTGATACATCAATGCAGCACATCATAATAAACTTCCAGTGTTAAGTTTTGTTTTAAAAAATGTTTTAACTATGCCTATTGTTGTCAATAGGAATGGAATCCAAGCAACCAAGTAAAAGATCTGGTCTCAAAAGATATGAGAACATACTTTTACCTTTCACTGCTTGAACAGCTCTGTGTTATTTTTATTTTCCCCCATTTTATTAACTCATCAGATCTTCCACATTAAATTCAAAAAAGAAGTTGCTTGCAGACTAATGAACAAGCCTTGCCAAGTATAAACTTACAGAATTATTCATTTAGCGGGTTCATATTCATAAGGAAACCATGGTGGGGTTCTTATTAGCAGCCAGTTGCTCATACTTTAAAAACTACTCATCAGTGTTGATCTGAAACATATCTTTCCATTTTTACCCTGTAATGCTTTGAGCAATGCTTAGTAGATAATTCCAGTGTCTTAATCACAGAGTTGCTCCTATGTGCAACAGATGATCAAGATAACCAAAGCTAGAGACAGTGATGTACAATAGAATCAGCCTCTGAACACATATAATAAAACTCTGTCTATGCTTACATATGCCAGTTAGAAGTTGTTAGATCATGTGGATCACAGCTGCTATAATGAGTCTTCAGTACATGGCAAGACATTTGGGGATTTTGACAATTTTGGTGTTTGGAGACTTTGCTGTGTTTGTTCATTGATATTTATGCAAATAGGATAACACAGGTAGTTAAAAAAAAACCAAACAAACCAACAAAAACATTTTTCTCTGTTGATATTAGCTTTTTTCTAAGTTTTTCTCTGTATGCTTTTACAGATGTCAAAAAACCCCTCCACTAGTAACGCCCTTTCTGGCTGGGACTCCATCCTTTTTCATAGTCTCAAACCAAAAGGAGTCCCATAGCTGTTGTAAACTCAAATGTGATTCTTGACTTTGAACACCATTTTTAGGCACTGCTGTTGTACAGAATTAAATGCTAATCAGCTTTTTGTAGGCCAACATGTTTATCTGCACTTTACAGCAGTCCAGAACTCCATATGGTTTTCTTTCACAGTCTTTTATAGAGCTGTTTCTGAACTCCTCATCTTGTAATTAAAACCAAAGTTTAATCAGACTACACTAAATAGTTGTTTTTTGCCAGCTGTGCCCTGGCTAAATGCTCTATAGGACTGGTATCTGCTCCTTTAACTTGCACTTAGCACTTCTATACACTAAGCATGAAGAAAATGATCTCATCAAAAGAGACCTGACATTCCAGCAAGGCTTGTGCAAGGCTTTCAAAATATGAGCATATGTTTTCCTGATACATATTTTTGTGCCAGAAAGGGTGTAATGAGTCATCACCTCTGCAATATTTAATACCTCAATTAATGTAAAGCCTCTTTCAACCTTTTTGCTGCTAGTAAACCTGTTACACTTTTAAATAAAATATTTATCTGACCAGCATTGCCAAAATATGCTACTTAGTCAGCAGTGTGGCTGTGTTTTTCCTAGCTGGTCACCCTAAAAACATTTATGGTGCTTAATGACTGACTATTGAAAAGTTCTATGCATAAATTTCTTTCTTGGCATTTACATGGAGTAACAACAGTAATAATTAATATGAAACAATTAAATGCAGCCATTCAAAATGCAAAACCCCTATGGTTACTGATAATGACTTGAAATCAGTGGGAGGTTTTCTCCTAACTTCAGTCACTCTTGGGTCAGGCCAAAAGGAACAGGTGTTACTTTGTGTTAACAACATCTGAGACCACTGATATATATCATAAAAACATGACACAGCAGCTTTGCAATGGGGGGGGTGTAGGTTTTTGTTTGAAAGAAGAAGTGCAACAAATTGTTGGTTGCCCAACTCTATATTTGTAGTCCACCTGCTTGTAACATCTGCCTGAAAGTTAATTTCTGTACCCTGATTGAGCTGGAGTCTTGAGTTGTTTTTTTAACTGTGGGCTGGTTGGTGTTAAAATGGCCCTATATCTAAGGACTTAGGTTGCAGAGCTCATCATGCAATAAAACAGATTTCAACTGCCCAAATACTTTTCTTCATACACTAGGTTATAAAAGAGAAATTTAAATGATTCATTGCTTAATATTTTTCACTGTTTACTATGTGCCATAGCAATGTACCTGTATCATTATACAGATGAGACACAACTTTTCACTGCCTGTTTAATCAGATGCGCAAAATAATCCATGGCTTGAACTTTGGGAATGCAGAAGAGACATATCTGGGATTAGAGGGCATATAAACATTTCGAGCAAAAACATGGCATGGCCTAGTGTACAAATCTATTCTACAATATGTCTAACCTTCATGTTTTCAGTGGAAATCATAATGATTTCACAGTCTGAATGTCTGTGTAGTAAACTCCAGGAAGAGGAATATCCAAAAAAAAAAAGTAGTACATATAACATCGGTATTTGTTACTGCCATTTCTGTGGGACAAGTTCGTACCTGAAGGACTTGGCATTTCAGCTTTTCACACTTAATTTCAATAATTATTGAACATCTTTATACAGTGAATAACGTCTTTTTCCTAAACTGCATCTACACATTTCCACCAGTACTATCTTGACTTCTGTATCATTATGTGGTCATTATGGTCATTATTTAAAGGTACTGTCTTGTTTATGCTGAAACAGAATTTTCTGCAGCATTTAGTAAACTTGTTTTGTCTAAAGTGACTTCCAACATCGACTAAACTACTTTTTGTGCGTGTGTCTAGTTTTGAAATTTCTATTTGGAATGCCTTCAAAACTGACTGCTTGTCATGAAATCACTTATGCATCCATTTGCAGATTGACTTGATAAAATCTCTACTTCCATTCCATTATTGTGTCCATGTTAACAAGCCTCTAGTGAAACTTCAAGACCACAGACTGGGAAATAGGTTTTGGACATTATCTACCACTGCATTGAATAAAATGAAATTCAGGGTAAGCCTCTCTCTTAAATTCTTTAAGATTTCCTCTGTATTTTCATAAGATCTGCAAAAAGCTAGGCAAGCCTTATGAAAAGGTGTTGTTATGTAGTTTTGTCCTCTTTCTTTCTCTGTGCTCTGTGAGCAACAGCAATAAGTGAAAGGTGAACAGAAACAACTTTTCTGGTAACAGAATAAGTATTGGTATTTGGTATGGAAAACTTCATTTTACCTTCTATTGAAGCCCTAACCTACAATATCCAGCTGGATGTGTGCTGTGTAGACCACAGATTCACGCAATGTTTGCCCTCAGCTATCAGATGCAAAAAAACTGAGACACTCTCCACAGTCAGCTGATTTCAGCTGCAGTCATGCATGATGTGTTGGGCAAATATGGGCAAATTTTTACCCTGGAGCTTATTGATAGAGCAGTCAGATTTTGCAGTCTTAATATCTGAAAAGCAACAGTGTTCTGTAGTATGCCAGTTTTCCTGTATTATACGGGTTGCAATCAAGATCAATGTAAATCTGACTTAGGCTGTCAACAATATGAATTTTGCTCTTTTTCTTTTTTTTTTTTCTCTGCTTTCTAACCACACCTTTAAAATATAGGGCATCAGTAAACTCTAAACCATTGTGTGGCCTGTGCAATGCCATATAGAGGCTTTGCAAGACCTACAAGGAAAAATAAAGTTCTGAGGCCCAGTTTTCCCTAGAAATGATCATGGTGAAATGTTCTGTCTTTAACTTTTGCTCTTTGTGCTACTTTTAGCCACATTGGATAGAAGATATATTGTGTTCCTGTACTTTTTAAAGACAGGTAAGAATTAACATCTATCCATTTCATCCAATGTGCAAAAAAAAGCAGCTTCATTACCTGAACTCTGGATTGCTTCAGGGACAAAATGTACCCTATGGGTAAGGATAAATAAATTAGAATTTCTGCTCAGTCAATTACGCTGTATTAGAAATAGATAAACCCAGGCTGTCAAGAGATTCCAAGCAACTTTCATATGGTGGAGAAAGGTTAGCAGCTTTTTTGCAATTCTGAAAATATGTTCAAGGTAGAACAGTTAATGCTCAGGAGAAATTAGAGAAATATCAACTAGCAGAGCTAAGCAGAGATTAAGAAATTAAGTATTTCCATCATCAGTTGTAGATGATCCTTTCATAACAGCACACTCCAGTGGCAGAGAGTCTTGCATGTCCCTGCAAACTTGTGTAATTAAAACAGCAAAGTTACCAGTTTGAAGGTGTAAACAATAATTCTGCTTCCAAATCACAATGACTAAATCCTGACAGCTTGTCAATGCATACTCAGTCAGGGTACATGTGCTGGCTATGGTCAACACATCTGCCTCTGCTTCCAAGGAGGTTACGTAGAATTGTCAGGGTTAGTCCAGGAAGCAAGTGACAGTTTCGGTCATGCAGCTGTCAAGCCATCACATCGATAACTGACGTAAAATCAGCTTCTCTTTTAGGAGATATATCTTGTGTGTTTGATTATGGGTGGGAGGGATGACAGCAAGAGAGGAGGGTGACTGGCATGATCATGAGCATGCAGGAGGTAAGAACTGACCAAAAGAGATTAAAAAAAGCAATTCAGATCAGTCAGTTTTGTTAGTAATAGCAATGACAAGATGTCGAAAACAGGAGGCAAGTCATACAAAAAAATCCAAATTCCTATGGGAAGCCCAAATAAAGGCTTGTCTGTATGCCCCACAAGAGGAAATAAAGAAGGAAAGCTCCAGCGATTTATAGGAATTTACACCTGTTGGGCATTTGGCTTGACATCAGACAGAAGTTATATTCTATGGCCAAGCTTCCTATTGCCCCATCAAGACTCCACTAGACAGGGTTGTCTGAGTTCTGCTCTTTTGCAAATTAAAATCCTCAGCCCATGCAAGACAGATCTTTCTCAGCTGTCTTTTCATTTCCAAGCTCCACCCTACTTTGAGTTTCAGCTTGTTTTAAGGGTGAGTGTAAACAGACATTTAAACCAGTAACAGGTGTTCCCAGAGAGATATGTTTTTGTTTCATTCCAGGAGGATGAGGTTTGTGACCGTCCACATTTCCTTCCCTTATATGAACAGGACCTTCCAGGCAGGAAAGTTGTACTGAGCCAGTGTCAGCCAGCAAAAGCGAAATTCACTAAGGGGATTCAGAGTATCATCCCAGACGTCTTTGTGGAGAATAATATTGAGAACAGTCATGAAAAATATTGGCCTGACATCTGCAGCCTCCCACATTGGGCAGTTAGTTAGTGCTATGTGCTCCACAGGCAAATGCATGTTTGAAGAGGAATAGGCTAATATCCCTGTAAACTTCCTCTCTCCTGCAGCTCTTATCAGCAATTCCATTTCTTACCTGTGTGTACAGGACACCATGACTATAACAGGCAACAGGTACACATGAGGTCAGTTTTCCTCTCTTTGTACCAGAGCAAACTCAATGTCCTTTTTAAAACCTGGAAGGAGGCTGGGGGCACAGCTGAGAAAAATGTCATGACCAAAAATAAGTTGGATAATATAAGGATAAAATAGAAGGAGCTGTCACTAAACTGTTGATTCTCCTGAAGTTTTAACATTTCTTTGACTGCATAATTAGAAATTTCACCTTTGATCTGAGAGTAACTGTAGATCTACAAATCCACACTTTCCCCAGGAACAACCAATATGTTCATGAAAAAAAAAAAAAAAACCCAAACCAAACCTATATATTTTGATAAATTTTCACTTTCACAAATCTCCTTTCCTCTTCCCATCATTTTATGCAAAAAATTCCCTCTGAGGCCTTTCCTTCTGTCCTCTTCCTTGGATAGGACTAATCCTCACCCTACTGGCTCCCTTTGCCATGTTCCATCACCACCTCCCCCAGCGCACTTTATTTTAGTCACTGGACTTGTTGCTGAAATAACAGTCTCTGTGCAATCACCATTATTTTTGAACTTTCCACCTTCCCTCATCACTTTAAAGTTATTTTAGTAGCACAATAGCTATGCTTCTTTGCAGGGAAACTAGCCTTTTTCCCCTCAGTCAGTCTGGATACTTTTGGGAGTTCCTCTCAGAAATCTTCTGCAGATGTGAGCTCAGCTGTTAAGAATGGCTGGGCATGGCCCCAAGTTTTTAACTCAGCACATGACCCTTCCCAGGGAGAAGACCTCCAGTCTGTGTCCCAGGCCACATCTCTCCCGCTAGTATAAACCAGTACAAATAATCTCTGCCGAGAACAAATCCACTGGGACTGGTTCCCATCCGCTGCTGGGGTACATGACTACACGACTACCTTGTGTGAACTTTGGCTACTAGACTTTGAAAATTGACTTGGCACATAGCTTTTACCTAAAAGCCTGACTGAACTCCTTGGTAAACATTTAGCAATCTGAACAACTTGAAACAGAGCCCAGTCCAAATGGCTTACCAAGGAGAAGACAAAAAAATCCCAACAAACAAACAAACAAAAAAAAGAGGAAGGAGAGGAAAGAGAGAAAAGGAATTGTGCATATCCTTGTGCCATGCACAACTTCCACTGGAGCTAGCTTCTTACCCTTAGACATCAGGGAAAAGAGAAATTTCTTATGTCAGCGAAGAGAGAAGCTGGTTCTCTGCTTTGATTCAGGCCAGACCCAAATGAGTCTAGAAGTTTCCAGGAAACCTCTTGCTGGAACTGATCTCTTGTCTTGCAGGTTTTAGTGTCTATGGCTCACAAAACCTTCCTCTTGTGGGGAAAGATCATGTTCTTGGGAGAATTACAATAATTCTTGTAACGAAAACAAAGAATGTATTTTTGTTTATTTTTCCTAATGGCCCTGATCCAGCCAGGTTTTGCGTGCTGGTAACAGATGTTTCTTGTGAGTGACCCAACATCTGGCACAAAGATCTTCTGTTGTAATTGTTGTAATGAAAACACAAAAGACTGTAGCGTTAGACATGAAGAACTGCATTTTTTTTTAGTGGTTCTCCTACTTTGAAGTCATGAGAGTGTATACTGGGTTTGATCCAAAGCCTTTGAAAGTCAACAGAAATTTTCATAGATTTCAATGGGTTTGGGTCAGTATTTTTATGAACCACTGGATGTAAATGTACAAAGACAAAAAGAAAACTGCTGATCTTTACAAAAGCAGTGATTTTATTTTAAGAAGAAATCACTTTTTGTTTTTGGTGTGCAGCTTTGGTTCACAAGTCTTTCTGCTTCAAAATCTTGGTGGAAAACAGCACAAATCACCAATCACTTTAGGTAGGCTCATTATGCAATGCAGAATTTGTGTGAGCAAAAGCAATACAAAATCAAGACAACTTTTTTGTTTTGTTTTGTTTTGGCACAATTAGTAATCAAAGAATGATCTCTTGCAGTGTCAACTGAATGTGTCCTGAAGAAATATGTTTTAGTGTCTCAGTTCTTAAAACAGGGGTCTTCTCATGAAAATGAATAGAGTCAGTTCTCCCTGAAATTTAGAGGCAGGGTGCCTCAGAATTTTTAAACAAAAACCAACCAACCAACCAAAAAAACAAAACCAAAAAACCAAGCCACCCACAACATTCCTTTGTCTTTTTTAAAGTCAAATGCTATTCTCAAGTGCACTCAAGAGAACCATACCATGCCTTCCCTGTGTTTATAATTTAATTTATAACATAAATATACTCTCTCTAAATGCAGTTACTCTATACTATTCCTCCTAAGGAAGCAGAAAAGAAGTGTGGAAGAGAGAAGGAAGATAAGGATGAAGGGAGGAAGGAAGGAAGAAAAAGAAAAAGAAAAAGAAAAAGAAAAAGAAAAAGAAAAGAAAAAGAAAAAGAAAAAGGAGAAAAGAGCAAAAAGAAAAAATAAAAAAAGGAAAGAAGAAATAAGTAAAAGACAAAAAAAAGAAAAAGAAAAAGAAAGAAAAAGAAAAAGAAAGAGAAAGAGAAAGAGAAAGAAAAAGAAAAAGAAAAAGAAAAAGAAAAAGAAAAAGAAAAAGAAAAAGAAAAAGAAAAAGAAAAAGAAAAAGAAAAAGAAAAAGAAAAAGAAAAAGTAGAGATAGATAAAAAGGAAAGATAGAGAAAAAGAGAGAGAAAAGAAGAAAGAAAATGGAAAGAAAGAGGTCCATACAAGGTAATTTGACTGACAGCCAGCCCATGATTCACTTTACAAGCACTACAGTACTGAAATCTTCACGAATATTAACATGTATTTTATTCCTAAGTAAATTAACTTTAAGTTCCAATCAAAAGCTGTTACTAAAGCAAATGTAATTGAAATGTATTAGCTCTTTATCCAGAGCTCTTCTCCTATACAATTCCATCCCTTAAGCATATTTTTGTCTTCTTTGCCTTTCAGAAGTTTTAATGAAAAGTCTCATAGGCACAAATAGTACATTTCCTTACCTAATATAAACACAAAAGACTTTTTGCTTTGGAAACAAATGTAGGGGAACAGCTGTGCTGATGAGCTACTCAGAGCTCCTATTGAATATGCAGCTGCTTCTCTCTGTCCTCAGAAAACTCCTGGCTTGATTGACAGACAGAGAGATAACCGCACGGAAGAGGAGACCAGATACCAGTCACAGGCTTAAATCAGAGCTGCCTTAAATCTACAGAAATGATGATTCTTATTTTTAGCCACTGTTGTGGCAGCCATTTAGTCACAAATCTGAAGCTTCTGCCAAGCAGGTACAAATCATTCTTCCTGAAATTTAAACCACTTTAAATTTATTCAGGTTCAACCAGTAGGTTTGCAGTCTTAACTTCTCAATCTTAGCAGAGAAAGTTAAAGAAGGAAATAAGGTTTATTTATAGCTATCTTTTTTTTTTTTTTTTTTTAAGGAATGAGTTATAACAATTAAAAATG
>NDXB01018607.1:63908-82333 GCA_002631895.1 Agapornis roseicollis
GGGTAAATAAAAAAAAAAATAAAAAAAAAAAAAAAAAAAGGTGGTTTTGAAACAAGATATTTGATAATTTTCAGATAAAATTTTGATAATACAAATATATATTCAAGAAATATCTTGCTTTTCTTGAATGAGCAGTTATTAGTGGAAAGATATTCACTGAGATATTCAAACTCCAGTACTGAGCATTCTTGATTAGGAACAAAATCAGTTATAGCTTTGAGCACTCGATATCCTACAAAAGGATGCAGGACCAGAAGGGAAGTTCTATACTCTGTTGGAAGAAATCAGAGTCTCTTTACTGCCATAGAACAGCAGAATAATTACCTAATCTTCCTTCAACTGCTAGATTTAGGATCAATATTTGCCAAAACAACTCCATGGGAGCACAACTTGAATTACTTTTGTTAATATCAGAATACATGTGCTATATACTCCTTGTTTCTGAGGAATTAATACAGATGGTCTCAGTATATTTTAGAGCAAGGCTCAGTGGCTTTCAAAGCATGTCACACCTTTCCCGTACTTTTCCAAATCTGTGATAAGTTTTATTTTGCCAATGTATTTCTAAAAAGCCAAGGATTAGGAAAAAAAAATAAAAAAAAATCTTTACTAAGATTTCCCATAAATATATATTTACATATGAAGTATACTTAGTTTAAATTTATAAAGATGTAACTACCTGTCTCTAGCTCACTGAATTTAGCTCCCATAGAGCCTACTGTTGAAGTCTTTCAGCTTCAGTTTATTTCGATGTAACTTCAAGTAGGAGATTCAGGTTATTAGCTGCACCAGTTTCAGATATTTACTTTTTTTAAAAAATAAAAGATTATTTGTAAATTATTAAATTTGCTCTCTAATCAAAGTTACAATAAAAATTAATGAAGCAGAAAAGAATTTATAATTTATTTTGTAAAACAAATGTAGCAATTTAAAAATTGGAGCTATCATGCACTACTTTATTTAAATTTAAAATCTTTTTGGTATAATGATATGTTTTTCTATAATCACCTCTCTCAGTGTATTTTCTATATATTACCAGTAACACAAAGCGTAAATAACATCCCTTCCAGTGACCTGATAACATGGTGGGTTTTTTTTCTGTAAAGAAACAGAAGTATTTATTCCTTGAAACAAAATTTTTATGCTATATTTTTATGAAACTAGTCACAAAGAAATTATATAGGAAACTGTAGACATTCTTCCTACTCTGCATTTTCAAAAATATGAGTTATCTTTTAAATAATAAGATGCAGCATTTGAATCTATTGTCTGTGCTTTTTTTCAAAGTATGACCTAATCTGGTGTCCTGTCATTGTTTTGGCAGGACATGAAACAGCAAATATGTTAAATTTGAGTGGTTTCCTTCAATGTTATTCTATCAAACTGGCAATTTCCGAAAGGATTTGGAAAGGAGTTTGCAATTCCTTAGACACCAGGGAGGTCCAGCAATGGCTGCCAAGATGATCTGCAGCCCAAGCTGGTCCTAATATCTGAGCACATAAAAACATTCTTTTTACTCCAATTTATTTTTAGGCCTAATCTTAAGCAGATTCGAGAAACCATCTGAGTATCCACTGTTAGTATTTCAGGATGTAAAAACCTGATATTAGCATTTTTATACTTCATGGCACACAGGAAAACTACACATTGCTTTCTCAGACGGTTTTTAAACAGTAAAATTTTAATTGCAAAAATAAAACCACTTGCAGTAAAAAAGGAATGCAAGCAATAATCAAACAATAAATGTTAAAAGTGAGGAGAGGATGCACTCTAGGATTCTTGTATATGTAATCATGTACTTAATGTGTAGTCCATGTACTTCACATACTTTTCATTATCACCAACATATCATGATGTTTCCAAGATGGTAGCAGCTTGGAAGAAATCTGTGATTCAGTTGTGGTTTGGAACCAACTCAGATTGCAACTTCTGAATAAGTTCAAATTGGAAACCTAATACTTCAGCTAGCCTTACTGAACTCCGGCCTTTGGAGCAGGGACAAGTGCTGTGTGAGATAACCTATGTCTACAAACTTAGTCTTATTTCTAACATGAAAGATGAAGCAGAAAAGCTGTAAACCCCAATTTAGTGTATTCTGTCATTGCCATTTCAGATCACCATAGCCTAGCATCAATTTACCAAATGCTCTAAGAGTTTGGAAGTGTTAATTCATTATCATAAATCTTATATTTTTTTCCAAATGTCTGTGAATAATATCAACCTCAGAAAATGCATCCACATATGAAAACTTCTCATATCTTAAATGTAACAGAAACACTTATATTTTGATGTTTCAATGGCTTGTCATTGAATGTAACTTATTTTCAAGTGATAGAATCATAGAATAGATTGGAAAGGACTTTAAGATCATCTAGTTCCAACACCCTGCCACAGGCAGGGACACCTCTCGCTAAACCATACCATCCAAGGCTCTGTACAACCTGGCCTTGAACACCTCCAGGGATAGAGCATTCACAGCTTCCCTGGGCAACCCATTCTTCCTTATATCCAATTTAAACTTCCCCTGTTTAAGTTTTAACCCATTACCCCTTGTCCTATCTCTATAGTCCCTAATGAAGAGTCCTTCCCCAGCATTCTTATAGGTCCCCTTCAGATAGTAAGAAAATATTTGATTTGTCAGCAAAAGCAGGCAAAAAGAACTAACCATAGACAATACCTGAAAAGCAGACACCCCTGAAGACTGCCTGACATCTTGCTGGACAGCACAGAAATTAAATAATATCTTCTAGGACTCTCTGTGCAGAAGAAACTTAATGGAGCATATAGAAAACATGATGCTGGAGCAGTATTGAATCAAAATCTAAAGGGTACATTTTGGAGTTTTGGTTTTCCGCTTTATCTGGTTTACCGCTGCCCCAGAAATGATACTAATGTTTTGGTCAAGAAGCTCTAAGATAAGTTTGTGCAACAATTTTCTTTATAGTGTCTATTTGTGCCATGTAGAAATTTCTACCTAGAATTCTGAAATGCAAAGATTTCTACATTTAATTAGGAAGTTTCATGTAGGCTCCCAATACTCAAACTCTCAATTTTTTGGAACAAAAAAGACTAACTAGAGAAGGCTGAAATTTAGATCAAAGAACATTGGTTTGGACTGAATAAAGTTGTGAATAAAGTAAAGCTTTAAATACAGTTTAAAACTTTTTAAACTATAATTTGCATATGATCAGTATATTTTTAATTAATTTTAATATATTCATCACGCTTGAAAACTAGTCTTCTAAAGGCATACTAGAATATAACCTCAGGTAGTAAAAATGTATCATTTATAAAAGATACACAGGAATGCAGGGCTTGGAAAATTAGTTTTCTGCTATATATTGTATCAAAATACTCTCTTGACCTACAAAGACAGATGCAAAGCCAGAAAAGATATCAAATAATGCTAAATTAATTTCTGGCCAAAATCCTCTTGGCAGAAAGCATATGTTTAGAAACAAGATGATGAATTGTGAACACATAATTTGTGTGTATATCTTACTGACTTCCTCATGTTAAAAACATGAACTGTTTAATCATCTTTAAGAACATCATTTATCTGTTTGATTGTGATTTTTTAAAATATTTTATTTTCAATAAAAATGACTGTAAACAAACAGAAAAATGTTTTTATTGGTACAGTTCTCACCCTGAGTTGTTTCCAAAAATCTTGATCTTGCCACATTCTCAGACCATAGCACTGAGTAGATAATCAGTGCAACAGCTAGGACAGTCAAAGTACAGAAGGTTTGTCTTCTGAAACATATCATCTATGGTCCTCACTTATTTTCTCTCTGCCAGAGATAAATCACATAATTCTGACTATCCCACTGCATTTAGAAAGGTATTTCCCTCCTTTCTTCAACAAAAAGATAATGCGAGAGAGGACACCTTATGGTTAAGTAGACTAGGGAAAATCATGTCCACCTTTTCTCTTGAACAGATACTAATGCAAAGGCAGGCACCCAGAAATTGTGGTTCCAGAAGGAAAGTAGACAGGAGGGGCAGTGCTTTTAATGTTTGTATGTAGCATTAGAAGCAGAAAGATGATCAAATTTTTCCAAAAGGCATATACTGTCACTGGAGAACCTCATGCAACACACATGGATTTGGAGTATCCACATCTTAAAACAGGCAGAGGCCTAATATAGAGGCCTCTGTAATGTACGATGTTTAATGATACATCATAGACTTTTTGCTTTAGTTTTCTGCACTACCTATTTAAACATGCCTAAGTTCAGATTAGTTCATTTAGGAGGGACATTTTTCTCCAGGTCTGGCTCTGAGCAGTCTGTTCTTCTCATATCCCTTGATGACCAGTCATATAAGGTGACAGGCCATAACATAATTTGGGAATTCTCCTTCACAAACAGGGGTGGGCAACAAGAAGATCTGAAGGGTAACTCTGGTTTACTAGGCTCCTAAACAGAATTTACCACTTTAGTTTGGAAGAGCAGACAGAACTCCATGAAAACATTACTATTCTTGTTGCCCTTCACAAGGCCTAGGGCAGAAGTTAAAGGGATTGCTACATAGAAAGAAAGTAAAAACTGTCCTAACGAGTCAAATAAACCCAGTAGGCCACCTAAGCACATTTAGGCTGCAAAATAGCAAATACTCCTAAAAAGAGAGAAGATGAGGTAGAAAATTTAGTACCATTGCCATTTTTCTGTAAGGAAAGTATAAGTGAAAATTTAGAAACAGGTCAAATACTATTCACAAAGATTAGTGGAGATTTTAGATATTGCTAGTAGACAGAAATTAGTGGTCTAAGCATGTATCCGAACTATTTATTTGCTTGTTTGTTTGTTTGTTTCCAAATTTTGGTAGCAAATTGCATTGCTTATTCATTTGTAGTGGACAATACTAAGTGACTTGAACAGCTACGTTTGAGTCAAACCTCTCTAGCAGAACTGGTTAGTTCCTCGTGTATTCTAGCTATGTGAAGTTTGATGTAGTCACAGGTGAAGTGAAAATGTAACAATATTATTCCAGTTGTTTGAGGCCTCTCATCCAGGAACATACCACAAGATGCTGTTCAAAGGAGGAAAATCATAACTGCTGCTCAAATTAAAGACTACAGACAAATTCACATCATTACATTAAGGCCAACCACATAGTTAATATATCTTGCATTTAACCTATTATTTTTGATAAAGTGCCAAATAACTGAAGGAAAGCTGCATTGTGGTGATTTCTGTGAAGGATGGACTGATTCCAGCAGTGTTGAGCCAGGCAGTTTGAGTTTTATATGGTGATTTTTTGTGCATTTTAATGGTATGTTTTCTCTAATTCTTACTTTTTTTTTTATATAGAAAATCAAAGAAAGAAGTTACATATGACAAAAAAAACAAAACAAAACCAAACCAAAAAACTACACAAAACCACAAAGATTTTGTGCGCTTGAGATGTAGTACTGTAAGATGCTAAACATTCTCAGTTTCTTCTTAATTGCTGGTAGAGTTTTTAAAATCACAGGATCACAGGAAAATCCAGGTTGCAAGGGGCTCCGGGAGTCCACTAGTCTGACTTTCTGCTCAAAACTGGGACAGCTCTGAGGTCAGACCGGGTCCTGCATTTCTCAAGAGTTCAGTGGCCACACTGAAGGGCATTTACACAATTTCCTGGACTTCTTTCAGATTCCATGAAAAGGAAAAACTGAGGAAGGAATAAATGATCAAGGGGAAGTAATAGGAAACAAGTTTTTCATCTTAGTTATCTGCAACCAGGAGCATGGAAAATATTTCATGTTTGTGTCTTTTGGAACAGCGTACATGGAGCCATAATGCAGTAACAAATGATGCAGGTTCGGTGACCCTGCCTTTAATAGGGGTCTTTAAAGTGTCAACAATGTCGTCAATTGGTCTACATCCGCTGGGACAGAATCTCATAATCCATCAAGCTTTATTAATTTCCTAGGATTAAAGGAATAATTACTGTGTAGCCCTGTGCTGAAAACGCCTTTGTTACTAGTTAAGATTCAGGCAAGTCTTAAGACTTGTCTTCTCTTCAGAGAAGACTTCTAAGAATTGTTAGTTCTTCAGACTAGTAGCTACCTTTCGAAAATATTCACTGTGGACATTAATTCTTCTTTCATTTACATTTCAGAAGAGAACTGAGTGCCTTGTTTTTAAAAGCAGGTCCTTTTCTTTCACTTTAATCTGACTGCTTACTAAACATGTGGGATCTGCTAATGAGTGTTGATTGGGTTTGATCTCAGCTGGGAAATTTCATCTACTAGTTTCTTCACCCAGAAAGAAAAATAATTAGAGTGACGTTGATGTGAACATAATGACAAGCCTATATACAGTAGGAATGGAAATTTTGGGAATTGCAAAATAAAACAGGATCAAATGACATACTAAGGTACAAAGAAGAACATACAATGTCTGATGTCTAGGGATTCTAGGATAAGACTGCTGTTATATGGTATCAATTGACTTTAAAACAAATTGCAAAATGAGACACAGATATACATCACTACAATCGCTCCAATCACATGTGTGCATGTATCTATCTTTTCCTGTTTGTTACAACTTTAAAGATCTACAAAGCATTCTAGTTTACAATATCATGAGAAAAACAATCAAGATAGAAGGTATATACTGAAGATTAATAACTGGTTAACAAGAGAACGCTGTTGAAGCCTATTGGTACTTCAGGAAGTCTTACAGATCCAGTTAGAGGAATAGTTTATTGTATTAAATTCATTGTGTGATGGTTTTATTTTGGGAATAGTCATGCTTACTATACATCATTTAAGTTACCTGTTTGACTGACACAAATGTTGTACCAAAGACGATAATTTCTTTTTTCTTCTGATTAAACATTGAGTCTTCATTTTGGTATAAAAAAGTCCCCCACACCTTCTGACATACAGAGAAAGCAGAATTAAAAGTAAAAAAGGGGAAAGGGGAGACAAAAAAAACCCCAAACAAAACAAAACAAAATACCACCCCCCCACACACACACAAAAGCAAAAAAACACACACACACACACCCCAAAAAGCAAAAAATCCCAACCCCCCAAAACAAGCCAAAACCAAAAGCAAACAAACACCCTTCCTCCCAAAAGAAACTGAACAAACAAACAAACAAACAAAAATGCAAACCCAAACACCAACCAAAAAAAAAAAAAAAAAAAAACCAAAAGGGCTAAAAAGGAAAAAANAAATCCCAACCCCCCAAAACAAGCCAAAACCAAAAGCAAACAAACACCCTTCCTCCCAAAAGAAACTGAACAAACAAACAAACAAACAAAAATGCAAACCCAAACACCAACCAAAAAAAAAAAAAAAACAAAGCCATAAGGGCTCAGAAGGAAAAGACAAGTCATATGTTTCTGTTACTAAGGACAATTATGATTTTTTTTTCATTACATGAGGATATTAAATAGCAGTCTCTAAAGTTAGACACTTTAAGACATACGATGGTATAATTCACACCTTAGATGTTTAAAACATCTGGAAGATGATCTCTTTAGAACTTCAGTGATGTTTTCAAAGAGGTCTTGGAAAATAGGAAGTGCCACAGGGCTGAAAAAGGCTATTAGTTTTTCAATATAAAAAAAAAAATATAAAAGAAAAATGTCAATAGCTAATTGGTCAATATAAGGGAGAGTAGATGCAGGATCTTAAAAAGCAAAATTAAAAGACATTACCACAAGTAATGGCAATTGTAATAGGGTTTTGGGGAATAAAAGATTTATACAGTGTGCATAATTTAGGTCAAGAAGTAAGGGCCTCAAGCTGCACGAGGGAAGGTTTAGACTGAATATTAGGAAATATTTCTGCATCAAAAAGTTGATCAGGTATTGGAATGGGTAGCACAGAGAAGCGGTGGAATCACCATCTCTGGAAGTGGTCAAAAAACATATAGATGAGGCCCTTAGTAATACAGTTTGGTGGTAGACTTGGCAGTCTTTGGATAAAGATTGGACCTGATGATCTTAAAGGTCTGTTCCAACCTAGCCGATTCTATGATTTTATTATGTCATTAAAATTGAGAAAACATGTTTGAGGAAGCATGGAACCAACATCACCTAATCTTATATTACTGCAGGACCAAACACACTATCTGTAAAACATTCTCCTACAGCTTAAGTTTAGAGATACTCTAAACCCTAAGAGTTTCCATTTCTGTAGTATCGCATGACAGTTCTTGTATATGAGTCTCACATCTCGCTAGCAGTGAGCAGGATTTTGTCCTGTCATTACACAGTAGATTTGCTCAACCAGTCACTGCAATCTTATAGCATACTGAGACAAGGCTCCTTTTTATACTTGTCTTTCCTATGTTAAAGGGTTCTAGGGTCTTTCATTATGTGTATGGAATTTTTTCTCAATTTCTTTCATTGTTTGTGTTGCTGTCCTCTGGACTTTTGCCTTCTCACCTCTATTTATGCCAGCTACACCTTTCCTTTAGGAGTGAGGCTGAAAGGCACAGGTATCCCAGCTGAATATATTATGTTGGAGTATAAGTGGAATTAATTCTAGTGTTTTATTCAAAGTGTATAAAATCTTTGGTCCATAATGAACTTGTTTTTCAGCTTTAGGACTTTTTGATGTTGTTTTAATCTACCTGACAGTATTTTGAGATTTTTGCTTCCCAAAACCAAAAATTCGTTTTCTGCTTCATACATATGGCACTGGTCTTTTCAAAATTTCACCTTGCTAAATTAGAACCATCTATTAGTTTTCACTAACTTACTTCAAGTTATGCTCATAGACTCTTAAATGTATGCAGCCTCTGTGGCCTTGTTGCCATCTGTGAATACCATCAACATAAACTATGCCATAATTTAAGTTGTCATTGCATAGAATAAATAAAGCCAGGCTCAGGATAGGTTTTTGGGTAATCCGATTTAAAATATTCTGCAAGCTTGTGATGGAAATATTGATAACTGTTCTTTGAAGCAAGATTCTCCCACTTATGATTGACTGGACTAGATCCAATTTGGAAACAAACTAGCCGCACTCACATTGCTAGGCTTCTTTTAGTATCAGGTAGGTGCATCAGCAGAGGGTGGTACTGGAAGATAAATCTTTCCAAGATGTTGCCAGCCCAGGTATTGCACAGTGAAGACCTGCCCAACAGGTCTGAAAAATATTAGGGAAACTCAGAATACATGGTTACTTATTGCAAGGCTCTGTAATCTACTGAATCCTCCAAATCACACAGCCTTTATAAAGGCTTTCTACTTCATTTCATGTACCTACCTGCCTACACAAGTTTTAATGATTTTTAAGTCTATCAGACCAGCCTAGTTGGATCTTCTATTTTTGTAGGTTTTCACAAACACCAAAGTATCTGAAGGCCTCAGAGCTGTATTTGAGCTGACCTTACTCCCCATGAATCTTGAAAACCACTATACATTCCTACAAGACCTTACTAATCAGAACATGAAGAGGAAATGGAACTCTTAACTTCACCATGCAAATATGAAGCTCTGGAAAGTATGATATAGCGTTACATAGTACAGGTAAATTGCTGAGATGACCTGCTGATGGTAACTTAGGTGAGGAGGATCCATTCTTTTTCACATATAAAGAAAGAAATTTGTCAGTGACAAGAAGGATGGCTTACATGCCTCACATTCTTCAGTGCTGAAAATAATGAAGGGAGGGAGGAGAGGTAAAAAATCAAATTTCAACCAAGGAATCAACAGTGAACTTAATGCAGGTGCAATATTTCTCTAGACAAAGAGATTTTTGTTTCATCTCAATCTTATTCCACGAAAATGAACCTCTCCCTTCTCCCTCTCTTTATCAGCACAAAGTAGATTAAAATGCTGATAACCCTTTCCTGGCAAAAATAATTTTACAGTCTTTAGTAAAATTGTTGGGGTAGGATTAACTTCCTACAGAACTTAAAATGGCTTCACTAAGTGTAGCAGAGTTCCACATGGGCTCACTAGCTTGTCGAGTTACGCTAACTACCTTGCTGAATTACTTTCTGCATCTACTGCTGCAAAATTGGAACCTTTTGTACTCACCCAGATCTATTAAGATGCCATATACTTCATTGAGGTAACACATCACTCCAATCACTGAAATGACAACTACAAATATACTTTCACTCCAGATGGAATCAAGACTATGCTTAACCCTATATTTCTGGAATTCATAGTATTTGGTTCTTACTAACAGAAAATGTAGGTTTTCAGTAGGGAAATATTTGATATTGTTGGAAAAACTCTTGTTGCTCTTAACCAATTATTTGAACTGTGTATTGATTCTAAGATATGGTCTCTCTTTGTTATAAAACCGTGGCTTAAGAAATCTATTCAATACTGGAAAGAAAGTCTTAAACCATGCAGAAAGTCAGCAGATACTATCACAGCTGCTAAGAACAGGACAGAAAAAGTGACCTTATTTTCTTGGGGACATGGACACAGAATTAATGACCTCTGGTTCACCCAGCCAAACTCTTCACCTGCCAGAATCATAAGGGCTGTATGCATGCAGACTGCTCAATGGAGGGGTTTTCACTCTGTACTAACACCCAGATAATGGGGCAGGAATTGTCTGGGAGACTTTTCTTGGCATAACCCAGGTCTCAACCATTTAACAGGACAAATGAGTTTCAGAGCCTGAGAACATTTCCTGGTATTAAGATAGTACAGGACAACAGTTTGACTACGATCCTCATATAGTGTGTAGAGGGAAACAATTCCTTTGTCAATGGACAGAAGTTCCTTCTAGAAGTCTTGCAAAGCTCCTACAGATATTGTAGAAGGGTGAGGTCCTTACCATTAGAAAGCAGCTTCATGGATTTCTTTAAATATAAGCATGTTAGAAGTCTAAATTGACTATTTGGATCCTTTCTCATCAACAAGGGCATTAACATTAACAAATAAAAAAGAATTCAGAGGTGCTTGACTGCCTGAATAAAACTGATACTTGCAGCTCCAAAAAACGTAATTAATTGCTTGTGTTCATAGACATTCAAAACTAGATCCTTCCACAAAGGAAAAATGTTCTTCAGAATGTATATTGATAAAAAAGTATTCCTAAAATTACTCACAGATGAAAAACCAGAAATCTATGAAATTCAGAGCTGATGAAAATTACTTGCAGTTTTTCTATTTTTCAGTTAGAATAAACAAAATAACAAAGATCCTCAAGGTTAGAAGCTTACATGGGAAAAAATATTTCAGATTATGCCTATTCACTTGAATCATTATGCAGAAATTATTTAACAGAATTCTAAAGGTTCAGTAGAGAAACTTTACATTCATTTTGTATGATTATTCACTCAGTGCTGTGTATGCAGAATACATAACACATTTCGTGTGTTTCTCCTCAAGTGCATAGATTCTAATTTTGGAAGTGGCCTCAAAATATGAACAATCCAAGACTTATAATACAATGTATAATTGTATTTTAACAGAACTGTGTGATTTATATTGGACTAAGTGAGATATTAATCGAGATAAAACCAGGTCTGGATCCTTACTTAAAGAGAAAACATAAATAGAAAGCATTCTTTGAAATATGAGCATACATTAATATACCCATTAACTTCCCTTACATAACACAGTTTCATGTGCTTAACCAAAGGTAGATCTCAGTCACTGTATCATGTGTTTATAGATATAAAATGCATAGTTTCTAAACTGGCATAGTGACTGATTTACACAAAGCAGAGAACATGCATAACAAACATGTAAGACAATTCATATGCAGTTACAAAATCACTAAGTGCCCAGGCCAAAATGTATGCTTCATTATCTAAATCCATTTTCATTTTAACACTTCTATCAGAAAATGACTTCTAGTTTATGTAATCAAATGCTTCTGTGTGGCCACCTATCAATAGAAAAAACTGGCACTGGACAAGCAAAAATTAATTTTTGCCTTGGCAGCTTACATTTACTACGTGACTCCTTCTTCAGCATCAAGGGTGATTCAGAGCTTGTTTATCATAAAGAGTGACTCTTGAGGAAATGCTGTCTCCAGGTATCCATACATCATTGCAAGAGAGCAGAGCTGTGGATAGAATCTTTTATCTTTCTATTAACTTTTCTCCAGGAAATAAAAAGACTATAATTCAGGCACAATTTGAAAACCTAAAGATATATTCTTCCCTCATTTGTCACGCTATAACAGTGTATTGACAAAACAATCTCAGTGCTCTTAAAAAAAGGCCCATGAAATGCAAACAGGTAGGGTCTGGATGATGTTTGCACATAAGGCTGAGTTTATGTGCACTCTGGCCTCCTGCCAGGAAAGCTGACACTCTCCTCCTGGACAAAAGAAGATCCTTTTTGCCAGAGCAAAGGATGTAATGGTGTGTGTGAGATACAGGTCTTTGGTCTCACTCAGTGGCATCACTGTTATTACATTCTCTGTAGATTAACCTGGGTACCCAACTATGAGGCAAAGTGTCTTTGATAATATATATGTAGTATTCTGAAGTGTGAATAGAGAATGATTTTAGTCTGTCTTTTGTTCTGTTATACTGACTCATATCCAGCCTTCTCCCTGTGAAATCAGTAGAACTATCCCAGATTTACACCATTATAATGGTAGGCAGAATCCAGTCACCTTACCTTTCACTTGTTTTGAAAAGAACCCTGAATAATCATGACACTCTATAAATAAGGAAAATTATTATGTGAAATCTGGAGCATACAACTTCCATTAAACAGGCGGAAAGAACGTTTACTATTTCACTTTGAAAATGCACCAGTAAGAGTTAGGTGAGGTGGGAATGATAGCCCATAAACCAGATCACAACAGCTGCACTCCATGTTCACTGCAGTTCCACAGAAAGAAGGAAAATTAATTTTAATTCTATTTCAGTCATTGGCTTAGATGATCTGGCAGCAACACAGGGACTTTGGTATAATTTTGTTTCTTGGCTGTGGTCCACTTAGCCTTGACATTAAAATAAAGGAATGCAGCCATAATACCAGAAACACCCTGCAAGAGGCTTATGGTCTGTCAAGGGGACAAGAAGATTCTATATGTCTGATTTTAGCTGGAAACACAGTTGGCAGCATATGGAAATCTTGATGTGTAAGTGAGAAAAGAAAGGTGTGATTAAACTGTAGGGAATGCCTTGCTTCTTTACAGCTATGCAAAGCTGCAGCAAAGAGCCAAGTATTCCTCATGTGAGTGCTTCTTGGATTTTGGTGCTTGACTGGTTTTCTTTCTTTTTATTTTTAAGACTATTTATGTGTACATATGGAGGAGGGAGGGTGCATTAAATGAGTAAGACACAATGACCGTATTTCAGGCAGCCGTAGTAATCAAAATTGTGAACTTTAACAAAACTTATCAGCAGATTGATGTAAATATTTGAAGAATAAAATTTGTAACTTCACCATAGACAAAACACCAATCCAGGACCCATTTCTATAGTGCAATAAATTTTTCCAGTATCATTTAAAAATGTCACTTCCAACTGAATTTTTTGAGGTCTAATATAAGACTAATACTTTCCCTTTTATGGTTTCACATTTTCAATATTTTTTTCTAAGCTAGCAAACAAACAGTGCAGGCAGCGCTAGTGGAGTCTCCAGAGTTTCTCTTCCTCTTCTCATGGCAGAATTTTTTTGAGTTTCTCTCCATCACTTCCAGCTTTAGCTATGACTCTAACTCAGTGTTTCTCACAACAAACTACACTGTGGAAATATGCCAAATGCCAATGACTCAGACACAGTAATGCTGTGTTTCTCATCAGCTGTTTTCTCGATGACAAACTTTGCTTTCAGAAGAAAAGCTGGTTTTTGGAGAGCAACTTATATCCATAGTTATGTATGGGAAACAGAATAGCCACTCCATAGTTTCAATTCTTTTCCGGCCCCTTTTTTATAAACCAGATTATGACCTGTGGCAACATCATCAGGCTTAAGCAAATCCTTCTGAAATGCCACAGGTGTGATCACATGCCAGAATAAAAATTATCTGGTCAGTTTGAGGCAACTGAAGCAAAGCATTTCTGTTAATATGAGGGCTCAAACTGAAGTGATCTCACGTAGAAGTTTTTTCTGTTTTCTGTCTTTTCACTAGCCAAAGCTTCAAAAGGGTTTGGCCTGAAACCTGCAAATCAGTTTAATTTTGTTGGAAAACAGTAGGGGAGACAAAAGAGCTGTGCTGCAGGGCTCATCTGGATCAAAAGGGGACAGTGAGAGCTACGTGAGAGAGCGGTAAACTGTATAGCAAGGTGTGTCCTGGGAATAACAGAACACAGCTCTTGTTCCACCAGTTTTGGAAGCTTTATGATATGACTAGAACAAGGAAAGTCCTCTTAATGTATAATTTTGTTGACAAGGAGGATCTCCTTTTTGGAAATATTCTCATGGAACTATTCTCATGTATCTTTCAAAGCTTCTTTATGCAACCGAAACTGAGCAAAGACATATTAGCAGAGCCAAACAGAAAGGGAAAAAAAAAAATAAAATTAAGGTGTTTTTTAGACACCTTAACATCTTTCACAAATTCTCTTACCACTGCATCTTTCTTGGTTTTGTGTCCATTTGAAGTGTCACTACTAATCATTTCACAAAGTATAGCAGTGGAAGAGGATTGAGCTACTTTGGAAGCTGAATCACTGAAGAATTATCCACTGATTATCACTGTTGCTTTTAAAATGAAATTATGTTTTTCCGAGTTATTCTTACGAACTGTGTTATAGTATGTTTTATGATATTGTCTCATGTGGTTGTCATACAGGTCCGAACCCCCTGTGAATGTGAAATCAGGAAGCTAATTTTGACGGCTGAGTCTGCTCTTCACTCTTCTTAGATCTGGGAAGTCTGTGTTTTCATATCAAGCAATGTATTAGGATTTCCTTAGCCTTACCTATAGATTTGCTTCTGGGCCTTATCAGGAATCAGTTGTGTCTCATATAATGAGCTTTGGTTCAAACTTGTTAAGCAACTGAACACTCTCTGAACAAATACCCTTTCATGGATCGTATCGTCATTCTATGTTTTGGAAACCAATCACCAAGGAAGGAAGGAATATATTTTCACTTCCAGTACGTGGGTGGGTATATTAAAAGAAATAAACCAACATCAGTCTTCCATGTTAATATCTTTCCTCTGTGCTGGATGACAGTATTAGTTGTCATGGTTTATTGGCCTATTCTAATATAAAAAAGACCCCACAAAATAAATAGTATTTTTCACCAGATTTTTAATTAAACATTTTTAACTCAAGATTTCCTAGAAAGCAGCTAATAATAAAAAGTTGCTACCTCAGAAATCTTACAAATCAGCTAAATTACCTAATACTAATGTGCATAACTATTGAACAAGATAGCCACTGTATTCCAGGTAGACTACATGTCCTGTTAGGGATCAAACATTTCAATCAAGCAAATCTCTGTTTTCTCCCACTAAGCAGTCTTATATGTCTGTGCCATGTTTGAGATTAAAGGATCACGGACTAAGCAAAACAATTAAACATTTGTTCTACCGTAACTACACTTGAAAATGAAGAGCTTCTCTGTGAAAGAAAAACAGCAAATTCATAGTTATTTTTGTGATAGGATGCAGTGATCTGATACAGATAAGATGCACTCCTTTTGCCCTATTCAAATGTTAAGCTATCTAATGCAAATATTATTTTCCAGTAACTGAAATCATTCATTTACCCACACCTCTAGAAAATCATGAATGCAAATCTCTTTCAGTTGCTGAAGTAGCTTTCACAAGCTTATTTTTATGAGACACTAATGGCTTTGTACTTTGACTGTTGTTTTCTACCTATGATAATGGAACTTTTCAAGGGCTGCATGAAAGCAAAGAGTACTTTGTAGTTTATTATTTTTATGTCCCCATATTTTAATATCATACTTACAGTAAGTCTTTACTGTAAGTTTTGCAGTTACATTTGTATTTCTGGTTTAGTAGAATTTATAAATATTTGTAATATATGTATTTTGGATATTATATGTTATGTTATTTTTTAGGTGCTGTTTATCTATAAAGTAATCTTCTATCTTATGCTTACTGTCTCATTTATGTCATAAGTCTTTCTCTGTTCTGTTTCATGTTAGCTATTTTACTGTTAATTTTTCAAGAGACAGTATAAAATGTTTTATATGTCTTTAACCTCTGTTTCTCTTTGTAAAATTTAGCAATGATTTAAAGCCTTAGAGCAAACTGGAGTAGCTCTGCTGTAAGAAAGAGAAGCCAGGGAACAAGAACCACTTCACAAACATAAGGCAAACAAGCCGTCCTTAAACTCCCTCCTATTGATCATACAGAGCAGCTCCAAAGTGATTGAAGGGACTCAGCCAAAATAGGAAGTTCTTGTGGTGAGACGGCTGATATGGTCAGGCTGGAAAACCTCTCAACTGCTTCCTGTGGTCACCCAAATTCCAGGGCCTTGCCGAACTGGAGGACACTCTGAATAAAGGATTTCTTAGAATTTGCTCTGCTGTAGTCAGGGACTCTGCAAGCGGCATGTGACTCAATCCTGGATGATTTCAGTTCCTTGAGCAAACTAAGATAAAGTAGAAAAATGTTTCCTTGCTTACCCTGGAAAGATTCCCATGAATAAGAGGTACTGCAGTCAAGGGAAGTTTTCTGTGTAGCCTTGCTGACATTTTGGTGGTATATAGCAGCCTCTAGCTTCAACAGGCTTCAACATAAAGAATGGAGAAGCTCTACTGACACCTGTTACTGCAAATTCTGAAGATAGACATGTCAGCACTTTGAGTTTGGTAACTAAAATCATATTCACTCTGAAAAGACTCCTGCAACAGGATACAAGCTGTAACTTGAAAGGCATCATGTACTGCCCCAAATCACTGCACACACTCGTTTCCAGTTCTTGGTAGCAGGCACAGGTGAGAATGATCCTCACCTGCCTTGCAGAATTAGACTCTGAATGAAGAAATTCCTGCTAAACCATTGCCAAGGTTTTGCTGGAAATAAGTGATTTTCTTTACAGAACTTGGGCCACTGCATGTTCAGCTCTGTACCTTGGTTCACAGGCATTGGACTCTGCTCTGTACAGGCAGAGCAGATAAAGGTAACATTATAATCACCTCTGCAGGATTGATTTCAGTAGAGAAACTAAACTGTTAAAACACTTCCCTGTAGTCACTCTGCAGAGCTGGTAAAAACCTGTGCTCTTGGCCTCCCAGGGCAGGACTGTCAAAACCTCCTCTTTCAGTACTCAATCTCCAGTTTATTTTACTAGACTTCAGGCACAGGAACCTGTCTGGAAACCTTCTCCATGGATCTACAAAAACATCGATGTATCTGTCCCTTTACCTAGTTTCTTATTTTTTTTTTTTTGTTTCTGTCCCACCTTTACCTACACGAACTGCATAGCGATCCCTTGCCTACTGCTGTTCTGTTTTGTTTTCACTATGTGTCCTCAATGTGTGAATTAGAAATTAAGAAGTATTTAAGTCCAGCATATAATGTGACAGAATAAGATGCAGGCTTACTTAAATTTTAGGCATCTAGTCCTAATGAGGAAGAGATGAACTAATCTTTTTTAAAGCCAGGTGCTTGCCTGAGTTCTGATAAAGTCAGTGGAGCATATACACAAATCCTTCATATGTGATCTATTTCACTTAAAACAACTGCTTATACTAATCACAGCAGTTTTACTGGTAAATAAAGAGAATGCCAGGGCGCTGCATTGCTGCCCAGAGATAGACTCCTTCAGGTAGATATATGTTGGAGAAATCTAGATGGAGAGGTCTAGGACAGAGCCAGTGAGAGAGATCATAATTAAATGTTGGGAAATCAGGGTTTCAGTGATCAACATTCTCTCTGACTCTCTAGCAATATAGACACACTTAGTGGGTGCATTGATTATATTCCTAAACTTCATTTCATGACTCTAATAGATAGGTTCTCACCTCCTTCGCTTATATGCTCAAAACAAAATGTGAAATAATTACCCATAAATCCAAATTTATATGCTCTAAATTGCCTCTTGCAGAATGTTCATTTTTGGCCACTGTGAAATCCATCACTCCTCAAACTAAAGTTTCCTTCTACAGTTTCAGACGTGCCCCTTTACCGTTCCTACTCACAGGAAAAGGTGTCTCATCATTTGATGTGATGATTAGTCCCACTCCTAGGAGCTAACTCTTTGCTAGTCATAGTTCCCAGTTCTTGGGTTCTTAGTTCAGGGCTCTCAGTTCTGTCCATGAAGCTTGTAGGCGTTGCTATGTTCAGCATCAGCTTTTGTAAATACCTTTTAATTTTTGTCCTTAAATGCATATGTTTGGATTTAAATATGAGCTGGGTTTTGGGGTTGGATTTTTTTTTTTTCTTTCTTCTATGACAGATTCCAGGCATTTAAACCTATTAAAAAATATAGATGCTTGAACTGGCTTCCAATTGCTCTGCGTCTTCTTGTAAACATAGTGGCCATAATTTTTCTTTTTTTTTCTTTTTTTCTTTTTTCTTTTTTTTTTTTTTTTTTTCTTTTATTTTTTTTAAA
>NDXB01018607.1:101985-131239 GCA_002631895.1 Agapornis roseicollis
TTTTTAATTATTGTAAAACTACAGTATCCCAGAACTGGAAGAGATCATGGGAGGTCATGTAGGCTACTCTATTATACAGAATACTATTACACCATTTATTTAGGTAATTTATTGAATTACATCTAAACAGATACTTGAAAATCTTCAGAGACTTTAAGTATCTTTTTGAAGGGAGGCTCTAGAAAAGAGTATTTTTTTTCCTTTTCCTTATATTCTCTTTTGTTTTTAAACTACAGAGTGTGAAGAAAATGGAAGTTACTGTACCTGTATTTTAGGGGAATGCATTTATACAGTGTTTTTGAAGTACAAAGATCTGTTTGTTAATATGATGTCAAACTGGGCATCAGACAACATGGAGTCACACACAAGACCTGCCTGCATGTGGAATGAAAAAAAGCAAGAGACATTGGATAGACCTCAGGGTCCATCACAGCTCTTTTCCCCTGAAAACGATGCAAAGAGGAGTTTTTTTTGTTGTTGTTGTTTTATTGCTTCTTTTTTGGGTTGTTTTGTTTTGTTTTAATTTTTTTACCCCACTAATCTATAAAATATGGACTACTATCTGGAAAATGTAATGTCTATAGCAGTACCATAGCTCCTTCTACTCAGAGTGTTTATTTATGTGGTTTTACTAGAAACTCTTCAATCATCTTCTGTTGACAGCTTTGTTCCAGGATGCATGGTTGTGCATACTCTCCCAGTCACAGTTTGTAAGGGTTATGTATCTAAACTGTAAACATGAGTGTTATGATAGTAGGCCCCATTAAATCTATTAATGTGCCTTATCCTTGCTTGTATAGGAACAACATGCGAAGAGGCTGAGGACCCAACACTGCTGCATACCACCAGGACATATCCATTGGTCTATAAAGTGACAGTTCAGCTACACAGAACCACAAGAGGTGGAGGGAGAGATGGAAAGAGGGAAAGATTAATATGTTTATTAATACATGTGTTCCTGGATACATAAAGGACAATATGATATTTTGAGAAAGGGTAATGCAAATTAAGATGCTGATTGAGAGCACAGAGTGAGCAGAAGGGAAAAGGAAGCAAGGTGTCCAGCACCATGTGATGCAGAACAAGGGAGGACTGCAGACTGGAAGGGGACCAGTATGTCAAAGTGCCTGTTGTCTTCAAATAGAACAGTAAATTCCAACATCCAGTCCTGTTTCTCATATTCTCAGTGTTACTTTTAGAATTCGCACTGGTTTAGTATGAGCTCTTGAGCTAATTAATGTCTCTGTATTATCCTATCTGCATCTGACTAATGTGTATACGTCTTTTCCTCATGGTGATGGCTGTTTTAACTATTGTTCGGGTTGGAATAAGACATGTAGTTAATATTTTAATGCAGAATTTCCTCTACTACCTTCAGCAGAAGTTAAATATATTTAATCTTTCAACCCTTAGAAATATGAGTATTTTCCAGATGATTTCACATTTCTGTTCTATTTGAATAACAACACAGTCGTTATTCTATGTCCACAGTCATGATTTAAGGAAAAAAAAATACTCAAAATCTTCTACAGCTGCCAATAGCCTATGGCTTCTCACCTGCAAGTTCTCTTGACTAGTAGCTTTGTCACTGTGCAGGTTACAGGGAGTCACCTGTAAAAGAAAAACAGAGAACCAGAGAATCAGAAAGAACCTTCTTTCACGCTTCAGGAAAATTTTTCCAAGACCATTATTGTTAGCAAAACTCTAGGGTCTAGAGTTTTTTAATTATTGTAAAATTATTGTATAGAGTTCTGCTGTAGGCCAGCAGAATATCTGAAAATTTGGAGTACCTGTAAGTTTGATTTCTATTCCAGGACAAATATATTGCAGTTCATTTTTGAGAAAATACAGATTGAAAAAAAAATAAAACCAACAAACATAAAACTTCAGGTTTGCATAATCTTTAATAATTCCTTTTTGGCTTTGCATTTAGATAGCTTGTGTCATCTCACCAATGTCATTCAGCTTCCCTAAGCTTTACAGAAAACTTAGGCAATCAGAGGCTTTGGAGTATAGTCTAGCCACAGAAGGTCATATTCCTTGGTGGAGTCACACCCAATCAGTCCATAACACTCAATATTTTAACAACCTGATTAGTGCTACCAAATCAAAGGTGACTCCAACTATAACATGACTTCAAGATAGAAAAAAATATTACTTGGCAAGAGAAAATAAGACATTTATTTAGGGTAAGTTAATATACTCTTATTTTAATGTCATTGTTAGACAACAAATTACTTCCTACTATTATTAAAATAATCACATCCATTCATATGAGATAAAATAATGAGCACTCATTCTAGAAAGTTGCCGACTTCAATGGATTGAATAACAGAAGAGGAAGTGTCATAAAAAAGAACACTGAAATGGAAAATCTGACAACAAAATAAGAAAAAAAATCAAACTCCATAGAATCATAGAATCACATAGAATCGTAGATTCATAGAATGGTTTGGGCTGGAAAGGGACCTTAAAAGTCATCTAGTTCCAATCCTGCTTCCATGGGCAGGAACACCATCCACTGGACCAGATTGCTTGTTTCCTTCAGGAATGGTAAGAGTTGCTTAGTTTTTCTTACATAAAAGAATGTCACAACTTCTATTAATTCTTTTTATACATGGCAGAGGACTGGTAGAAGTGGTGATGGACCACAGCAAGGATGGAATGAGTGGTGTGCCTAGAGTGTTGTGCCCACCTCTAGAAGTCATCAAATAGAGCAAAATGTGGGATTTTGAGTACCACTAGGGTGGCTCTGCTTGGCCCTTCTCAGGAGAAATAAGCCCCTGGCCTGACTGTTTTCAAGCTCAGACTGACAGCAACTATCACCAGCTGTATTCAAGTGCCATATCACAAACAAACTGAAACATGTTGACAGGTGATGTCACAGACCCAGACATGATTCAGAATTTGCTCAGCTCAGCATTGCTTCCAGGACAGTAAATATCCATAGCTGTACTGAGACCATTCTTCTCTGTACCCCCCATGCACTGTTACTCTTTCTGTACTGACAGCAGAGCCACATTTATTCACATCAAAACCGTCAGACAGAGGAAGGCCAAATGGTTACAGTCAGCACCCATTTTCTTTGGAAAAGCTCTCTGCTTATTGGGAACACAATACGCAGCAGCATTATCAAAGTCAATGAATCCAAACGATTCTGATTTGTACTGATTTTTCTAATTGGCACATTCTGACCAACAAAAGTTAATGTTGTTTCTTTCCTCCCCTACTGAAATGAGTACTCAAGCAAGTTAATATTCCTAAATGTAAGTAATAACAAACATTACACAATAATCAAAAATGTAAAGGAAAATCAATTGTCTGTGTAATACCTTTGTATGCTCAAGTCATGGTTTATATGCCTCACATAGATAGGCTGAAAAAGGTATCAGTGCATGAGTTCACAGAAGGACCCCTTGCTGAGAATGTGTTGGGGCCAGAAAAGCGGTAAAGCTAAAAGAGACCACAGAAATACTGAGGAGAACTTAGAGAGAAATGGATATTTAAAAAAGCTGAAATGATCAAGCAATAAACGTGAAAAATGAAGTATAACACAACATCACAAGCATCCAAAATAACTGATTTCTTACTTGTTTTCAACAGTCATTAGACTGATCATTTTCTGAATTCTACCATTTGAAAAATGCACAGAGACATTTTCACATTCCATGCTCAGATATTAGGAAAGCAATATAAATCCTCTACATATAACAATGAAAATGGCAGTGAATTTCCTTGTCTATAATAATAAAATATGCTCTATGTGCACAAACATCCTATCATGAGACTAGTAGTCTTTCAGGGCTATCTCCAAGAACACCATCTGTGTACAAAGAAAAAAAGACATTTTCAGTGAAACCAAAAGAAATGGGAGAATCATTTTACCATAAGAATTATTTGCTTTTTACTAAGGGAAGGAACAAGTTGCATTTACTGTCACTCACGCCTCATCCAAAACAGTCTGACAAAAAATACATATTCCTTGATTTAGGAATCTATCAGTTCATAAGTCACTGTAATGTTAAGTTTTTGTGGTTTTCTACTAATGTTTTTAAACAAGTAGCTCTGTCATAAGTGATAATCAATCAGACCCAGACTGTTCCTGTTTGTTTGTTTATTTTTTATGTTATAAGTTAGGCTGAATATAATCCTGCCTTTGTGTCATCAACTTACATCAGACAGTCACAGATCATAATGCATCATTCAGAGCCACCGTTTGCACTAAGGATTACTGCTTTCAGCATACTGGGAAAAACAATGATTCAATGGGACTTCTTTTTACATTTTACTTTTTGTCTGGGGGAGAGTGACTGAAGCCACTTGTGTTTAAAATTCTAAAACAGGCATCTAAAGTCAAGGTAGAAGGGGAAAAAAGTTACAATATCTAACCAAATACCATATATTTTCCTAAAAATAAAAAGAAAGTGTTTGACTTCATCTACTGAACTCTTAACTTCAATAGCAGCTGTTGTTTTGGCATTGTGCCTGTAGTAAAGAAAAACAAGAAGAAGAAGGAAAAGAAGAAGAAGGAAGAAAAGAAGAAAAGTAATAAGAAAACGTAGAAGAAAAAGAAAGAAATAAAGAATAAAGATTCGTAAATGTTTTTAGACATGTAGTTTATGCACTGGTGAATGGTTCTTTATACATGATATTTATGGGGTATTTGGTTTGTTTTGTGATTTTATTTCAACTCATAAGGAGTGCCGTTAATGTGATTAATTAGTAAGAATTTATTGACTAAAAAATCTGCACAGCCAAACATATATGATTTTTAAATGTATTTTTTCAGGTGGAACTATAAACCAGGGTCCTAATTAAGCCCTGCTGCTTCCTGAGATTTTGCGTGCACTGTGCTGGGAAGGAAAGTTACATGGAACTTTACTTGATCATGGAAGAAAAATCTGGAGAGTAAATTCAAGCATTATATTCAGTTCTCAAATATAGTCTTCACTTGAGGGCTACAGTGAATTTATGTTCATGTTAAACATTAAAGCTCTGTTATGGGGCTAAATAAGGGGAAAGCTCAAATCACCTCAAACATCGTGAGGGTGGAACTTCAGCACCACTGCATCAGGCACCACTAGTATTACTAGGTTTGCTCTGAAATACTGTGCTTGATCACAGAGTTTGCTATTATGACACTCTATTACATGCATTCTATTCCCATTGCATTGCTAAATGGGGAAGCTTATTTTTTATAATACAAAGCAATTTTTAATAACCATAGTATGATATAAAAGGGATTTGAAGCTTTGAACTTTGCTTTGCAGGGAGTTTGTGGGTAGCTATAGCTGGAACTATACACCACTGAGATCCTAACCCACTTCTAAGAGAAGTTTCTGTAAAAACTGGGAGAGGAGAGGAGGGGAAATTAGTGTAATCACTGATATACTCTAATTTCTGACAGAATCTATGTTTGTGTCTCCTGTAAGGTATCTACATAGTTAAGACTAAGATGTGCAATTGCAAACACACTTAAATGCTATCAAAAAGTACTGCCACTTTAACAGTGTCATGAATTACCATGGAATCCACAGAAAAGTACAAGCAGAATTTTTAGGTAATTCAGGAAGAAACTACTAGGTTCCCTCTCAGGAAAGAGTCCAAATTCAATTCATTATGTATGCATTTAGTGCAAAATCAATCTTACTAACAAAATTTTTAAATATATCTTTTAGTGCAAATCCTAAAACATTTCTGACATTTTCAGCTGTAAATCCTGTCTCAGTTATTTTCCAATGAAACAGATAAAAAGGAGTCTGGATGAAATTAATTTGTGTATATACAAATGTACTTTTATATAAACTATTCTACATTTGAATCCCTGTCTTCTAAACAGTTCAGGTTAAACAAATGATCATGGTATCCATCATTTGCAAGGCTTTGCCTTTCTTATTCCCCTTGCTCCATGCATAGCATATTTTGGGAAACTGTAAATTATTTAAATTTTCTCTCCTGTGTCTATTTCCATTTTATCTCTTTACATCAAACTTCTAGATGCAGATCAAGTTCAGGATGCAGCTTTTTGCTTTCAAATCAACAGTCTACACATACCATAGAGATATCCAGCCCCTTCCTTTCAATTTTTTTTAGATCTTTTTTATCTGACCCAATCTGACACGATCCAGGCAGGTGCAATTTCTCTAAAATGGGCCTTGAAAAAAAAAGCTTGGGTTTCTGTAAGGTACCTTACAGACTTGTCTGTATTCCTGTCTAAGCACCAAGGTAAACATCCAAATATCCCATCCCTTGACATTTCAAATGCCTCATGCAAAATGCTGCCATCTTCTCTCAGCTTGGAGAATGGGGGAATCATGCAAGACCACATCGCTGAATAATAACACAGTAACTGCCAGACACCATCCTCTACAATGAAGTGCCTTGACAAAAATCTTTGCTGACCTCCTTCTGCACAGTCAAACTTGCCTTGTCATGGTAGCCATGTCAATGAAAGACCCATTCAAATGAATAAAACATTAGGATGTACCTAGTCTGTCCAGCTGCGCTAGAGAAGTACATATAAACTGCTTTTGCTGGATGCAGTGGATGTAGCACAGACAGAAACACAAAATAAATTCATTTTCTGGATGTCAGAAATCTCTTCAGCTGTTCATATTGGTAAGCTTTTCAATAGTGAACCTCTGTGATGATTATGAAATATATTTAGTATAGCAAAGATCCTACAGGAAAAAAAATCTGATTTTTAAAATATTTTCCTCGTTGTGTTGCCTTTGAAAAGCCTTAAAAGACTGTGAAGGATGGTTTTTGCTCAGTTTCCCCCCCTTTTCAGCAGGTTTTAGGCCTTAGGCTATCGGTATCCAAGTAGTTAAAACTACATCAGCACTAATGGCTATGAGCTCATCTTGTATAAGCACATTTTTAGTTAAACACCGCAATCTTGGAAAAAAATGTTAGTGTGCTTAAACAGCCTGGCTCAGAATAGCTCACAATATGACGCATACCACAGGAAATAAAGTGGTATGAGGCACCTACAAAATATTTTTCAAACAAGTCATTGAAGCTGTAAGCCCCATGCCTCAGCTTTAGGAAGTCACTTATTAAGAATCAACACCAGCCGTGCCAAGCTAAGCTCTTGCTCTTGGTGATTTTCCAATTGAATATTCAGGGCCCTGTCTCGGTCTTGTTTTCAGGGAAGTACATGCCTGGAATGTTAGCAAGCTATTTGCTGGAAAAAATGCCCACAACAGGCCCAATGTTGATCACATTAATGCGTTTGAGTGGGTATAGAGTGCAAATGATTGAAAGTGCTTCCAGATCTTAGTTGCTGGGGACAAAGCAGGCTCTGTTCTCTGATCTGATGGTCATTTTTTTCAGCGGAGGATGTGGTGCAGGAAGAGGGAACAGTGCCAATCTCTGTCTAATGGCTCCAAACAGGGCCTGGGCCTAGCTCTTTGGATGCTGATGAGTGGGAAATGAAACACAGATGGGTCAGATGGGTAAGGAGAGGGGGGATTACAGGTCAGGCCAAAGAGTTGGAATAAATTAAGTGCTTATGAGGTACAGAATGGCACATTGTTAAACTAAATGGACAGGCAAAAAACATTTCGGCATTGTTAGGCACAGTGAGCAGAAAAAACATCCCGTCTCCCCAGACCACTTTCACACATCACATCCTCATTGGGATTACCTCATGTTTGATATATGAATTAAATGAACACAGGCACTGCAAAGCTGCAGCATTCTGTAGTACCTAATAGAACCTATTTTCCAGTAAAGACTTCAGATGTCATTTACTGGGATAAATACTTTGGTGGATGATCCTGATAATAAGATAATCAGCTTCCAAACTCTGTAGAGATTTCTGACTACAGGGTAAGTAACCATGTATGAACACTCTGGGGAAATTAAGTGGACAAAAGGATTCTCAAAATGCTGAGCTATGTTTGGTTTTATTCCTCTCAAGTCATTGCACTTGTATGAAAACCAAAAAGATTTGGTTTAAAGAAATAGTCCAAAAGAGTTCTGGCTAAGATACAAAACGAGAGAATTTTCCTGGAAACATACATCAGCAACTTTACCCTTTATACCAAAAAAACCCAACACTGGTAAAAAAAAAGTTTTTATTAAATAATATACACAGAGGTTCTCTACAGTTATGTTTGGTATTCCTATTCCATTCATAATAACTAAAATGCATTGCCAGATTTTCTGTTGACTTCTCCATCTGTAGTGTTACAGATTTGAAAACCATTGCATTAATAAACTTGAAAGAAAAAACTGTGACCACAAATTCAAGCTAGGTTTGGAGGGTATTTCTACAGCTTTTTTATTTCAGTCCTTGAATCCAGGTTCTTTCCTGACCTATGAGTATTTAGCCCTCCTGCAAATGTGGTGAGTATGACAGGTAAAATAAATCCTGGTCCTTCCACACAGCGTAAGTAGAAATCAAGTAAGAGTCATCACAAGTGGTACAGGCACACATCAAAATTGAGCTTAAAGCTGAGAAATTACAATGTGAGTGACAGTAGGGCTAAACCAAGCCCCAGATAACAGACAAGGAGCCCCTTAAATACTTTAAAGCGAATAAAGCCAGCTGTTTCTTGAGCAGCAGAACTGCCTCTCTTCCAGGAGTTACTGCTTCCACACTGCAACCCACCTGAGGTCACACCTATTGGTAATCTATCAAAATTTCCCAGTATCCCTTTTCTTTTGCTGCTTTCCTTCCTCCCAGCTGATAGACCACAGACCCATGTACTCTGTGTGCTGATGAGCCAGACAGAAGACACATGATGTGGAGGGGCCAGGTGGCATGCTAGAGCAAGTACTAAAGAGCTCACATAACAGCTTTTCCATGGGTGAGGATAGTGAGGGGAGAGAAAGAGATTAGACCATCTGGAACATTTGACCCTTAATTATCTATTGATCATTCCAAAGCTTGAATGAACTTTATATTTTTAAGACAATGCTTTATTGATTACAAGAAATATTGTGAGTGGGGGATGAGGAGGTCAAAGGCAGACAGATCTACTGATGGTCAGAAATTTGCAGGAATTGAGGCCAAAAAGAGGTGATAGAAATAATGGAAAAGAAAAGGGGTGCAGGCAGAAGAATCAAAACAAAATCAAAAATAAAGAAACAAGGTAAGTCAAGATAGAAACGCAGTTATAAAAAATGGTCTCTGTAGATAAAAAGAGAGCAACAAGCTGCTGGGGACAGAGAAAGGAGGGTCAGATTATGTCAATGTTCATGTCAGAAGCATTCATGAAAAGCTGCCTGCTAGAGACACAATGTAGATATTTTTTAAGGATTGTTTTCTGAAATTCTCTACTCCTGCCTGATGAAGAGAGGAGCTCAGATTAGGTAGGAAGAACAGAGTAGGCACCAGACCCGTCTGAAAGACTGGTATTTACACAGTCAGAAGGGAATCAGGAGAGCTCAGGCTAGAACGCAGCATGCCTTGTGCTCCCATACAGTACCACACTGTCTGAGCTCTACAGTGTTTCTCATGGCCAATGGGAATGACTTTTATTTTCATTTTTCCCTTTTAGGCACTGTTCTGAGCAACAGGTAAGACATACAGGAAGACAAGACACAGACACACGTTTCTCTCTACCTTCTAAATTTCTGTTCAACCTAGATACCTACTTTCAGAGTGACTGCAAACGGCTTTTTCTTCACCCAGACTCTCAAATTTAAAGCAGTATTTTCAGTGGCTTCAGACCTAGGTAAGACTGGAAGGAGGTTCAATATTGGGAAAAAATAGAAGATAAAGCAACTACATTGTATTTGCAAAAAGCATGAGTCCAAGTGAGGGCTACAGCAAAGCATGAGCCCTTGCAAATTATCTTTCCCTGTATTTCCCATTATTCCTTGCAATATTTAACATGAGGTCCTTCTAGTAAGGCTAATTTGCCTGATCTTGATCATCTCACATTCCCATAAGGCCCCACCAGATAGAGTGTGAATGACTTTGTTGAAGAGCCCTGGCTGTAGTTATGCACTGACTATACATACTGCAGACACATGAGTTTGGGTCACCCCACGAGATAGAACAGGCAGAAGTGTCCACTAGGATGTCTTATAGAAGACACATTCAGCAATGTGGGTAAGCATGGGCTGTAAACAAATAAAACCTGCAGAACTTAAAATTACTGGCATACACTTCTAATTAGAAGAGTCTCAAGGCAGTGTAGACATAAGTATTCTAGCCTTAGGGAAGGTAAATGGCGTCCTTGTGATCCTACAAAAGAAATTCCAGTGACAAGAGCTCCCTCATTATAGCCTGGCATTAGGTGGTAGCCACCAAAATTACAGTGTGGGAAAGAGAGACCACTAGTGTGCCCCATTTTGTATGGCCAGCAAAACTGGCTAGACATGGAAAAAGAAACACATTCCACCTTGCTTTGTTCTGTCCATCCTATCTGTTGTTCCAGCACTAGTGCCTTCTTCAGGAGGAAATGTGACTGCATACTTCTTCACATTTAAGAACAAACTTTCCCTTATAGAGCTGGAAAGTTCAATGAGGAAGGAAATCCACCTCGGAACTAAATTAGTCTACCTGACTAGCAGCACCTGTTGGTTTAAAAATAAATGGTAGTTAGTGTTTATTGATGGGCAAAATATTACATCTCATTGGGAAGCTGCTGCTTATTTCACCATCAGGTTTCTTTTTATAAAATATTTTCAGTGGTTTTATATGCAGTTAAATAACCTCGACCTCAGAAATTAAAAAAGCTTTCCATCTTCCAGAGCAAATGTAGATTTTAGCCCTAATATTTATTCATAATGAATTAATGATATTAAATAGCCAACCCCTAAATGACTCACTAAGATAATGAGAGGTATTAGGTACTTAGGATGATGGAGGCACTTAGGTAATGAAGTGAAAGAACCTAGACAGATGGAAAAATAGATCTGATTTTCAAAACTAGTGGTTTGTGAAGAGTGTTTTTCTAAATAAGAAACGCAAGTCAGTACGTAAAAAAAGCAATGGAAAGGGAATCTGGTCCAACTTATGCAAAAAGCCTCACTCTTCAGTATTTGCTAGTTCTCAACCCTGCCTCTCTGGCCTTTACTTTTAGAACAAGGCTTCTTTAACTTCTGCTGATGCAATAACTAATAGCAGAGCTCAGCCTTCAATGCCTGGTATTAAACTGGTGCTGTGCTGCTAATGTACTCCATTGTATGGTGCTGGAAACAGTAGAGCCCTCATACATTAAGCACCCTTATATGAAATGATTCTATTATCAGATACATGTCACAGAGGATTTCCTTCAGTGTAAAACATTGACACAAATTGCTGAGCTAGAAGATTTATCCGTTTACGGTGCCACATTTTTCAGAGGATTTTACCTTGCACACAGACATTAGATTATGAGCCTATTTCTGTACAACGAAAATTCATTAAAAAAAAAATACAAAAAAAATCAGCATAACACTTATTCTGTCAAGAAGTATTTTTCCTTGAGTGGGAACTTCTTGAAGCAGATTTGGCTGAATACACTATGTTATGACCTCTGAAATAAAATGAAAATCCTGTGGGACAACACCAGAGTTTGGCAGGATACTGTTGTCACTTTTCAGGTTTTGCTTCAACGTCTGTCCAAACACCACACCACAGCCTTGTTCTAACAGTGTAAGTCACACCACAGCCATCATCATCCCATGTACTGAATGCACTATACCAACCACTACCTACTCTGAAATAAAACATTACCTGTCAACTCGTGCTGCACATTCTTCACAGACTAATAGTTGAGGTGTTATGTATGTACAAGTTGTAGATGTCTCTGAAATATTCATATAGTTCTACTTTTGCACCCTGTCCCAGATCCTTTCCATTCCCAGTTTGTCTTTTAAACTTCTCAATATCATTTTAATGGACAGATTGTCTGTTGTAGACAGCTATGAATAAAGAAAAAAGCCATTTCATATTTTCAAGGATCAGTTTGGCTTGTTTTACTTATGTTCCTCTGGGTAATGGGCAACTTGCAAAAAGATCACACCAAAGTTCTGAATCTGCACTACACTGGCACAGAAAGCCCATTTTCAGAAATTCCAAATGGTCTTTGATCTTTAAATTATATGGCTATCCCACAGAACACACCCTGTCTCTGCTTGTTATTTTTCCTGAAATCATTGGGCTAATAATAGAAAGGAAATTCTGAGTTACTGTAGACCAAGTCCTGAGGACCTTACTCAGGTTTTACTCAGACTCGACTCAGATACTTTCCCTTCAATAGACAAGAGCTAGCCAGCTTCTGTTACACCAGAGTGAAGATCACAGGTTTTTCCTGGAGATATTCACTTAATTTTCACATCCTCCTTGTGCTGAATCACACATGAGATGAGAGAAAAAGAACATCCTGTTTACTAGTCCATCCAACAAAGTGGTACTTTGTTTGCTTGGTTATACCTAGAAGAGGTTATAATATTTTCAGATAAAGAAAGTTTTGATGAAAAACGATGTGTAAGAATGCTCAAAAAAAAAAAAAAAATCATTCTCAGTACCGCAGGGTTTCTGGAAATGGAGTTTTCTTGACCTTGTGGCAAGTGTGTTTGGGCCAGGATCCCAGAGGGCTGTTCAGGTTCTGCAGCTACAGGGAACAGCAGCTGCCAGTTACCAACTTCAGGATTTGGTAGGCACTCCCAAAATATTCTTTTCCTCATCATTCCAAGATCTCTTATCCTACTTGAACAATAGTCTGAAAAATGGATCAGGTAGGACTTTTTTCTGAAACTCCTAGGGATTCTTCCAGTGCCACATTGAGTATATTTGGTCTTTTCTCAAACTTTGATGATGATATGGTGTGCAATTGCTGGCTTGCAGACATTTGCTAACAAATTAATTTCAGAATAATAATGCATTGATGAATGAATAAATGAAGTAGTGAGTAGGACTGCAGCATCTGTCAAGTGAGAAATATGTACAAACAGGTGAGGATGAAGGTGATAAATATTTAAAAAAGAGAAGGGTTTTGGTCTTAATACTGCAGAATAAAATTATAAACTCAATAGCTTTCACTTTTCAGCAGAAAAAATTGACAGAAGCCATTGGAAAGACACCAACAGGGGAAAGGTGGAAGTTCAAGATGCAAAATATCAAATGCAAAATATGATCAGATAAAAAAAGAATAACTCTATGATACTTCTTCAGAGATGATTGATTATTAATATTGGAGAATAGTAATGAGATGGTACACCCTTTGTCCTTGGAGTTTATAGTACCAGATAGATCAGGAGTCCATGAATGATTTTGTCATGACTAATTCTTCTATGATTCTATGACTGATCACATACTAAAATTAGCAGAGATAATAATTGTTTCTCATATTGCATAAAAAGAGTGTACAACAGAACATGTTGCCTGTTCTACAGTATCAGTTTTATGCCAGCAAAGTTTCAGTAAAGTCCAGTTGCACTCATAAGAACTTGTGTAAGGTGTTGAAAGTCATGCCTGATATATCTACCCCTCTTGTATAAAAAATCAATATTAGCAAGGTTTTCCAGGCATTATAGTGCCTGTACAAGCTGCTTTTCTTGGACCACTCTTGGACTGCACAGGATTGCTGCAGAGGGGAGCAACTGTTCAGATCCACCCCAAGGCCTGGATTCTGTTCCCCAGTCAGCACCATGCACTGATTTATAACGTGATCCAGGAATCTTCCTTACAATGCAGCTATATCAACACCTGCACCCTGGGGAAAACAAATAGCTTTTAAGGTGAGATTGTTGCATACAAATAAGCAGCAAAGCATAAACCTGGATTGAAGCCAGGTCCAACAAGGGCATTAGGCGTTGCAATGCTCAGCATTGCTAGTTCCAGAATGAACTACTAAAGGGATCATTAAAACGACATGTAAAATCAGCCTATTACTGTGAGGTGCTAAGTACTTCCATTGAAAAGCTTTAAGGAAGCTGAGACTTCTTTGCATCTTATAAGATTGGACCCATATTTTCTAAAAATGTGATGAAATGATGTATTTTTATTTTACGTCTTGACAAACCAATTTCCTGAATGAGTGTTGAGTTCACACAAGGGGCAGCACATGCTGCATTCCATTAAAAAGAATTTACGAATCATTTTTATTTTTTTTTTTATCTGATGTGTATGGTATACTGTGAATACTGAAAATTAATGTTAATCTATTTACCATTAAAAATAAGGAAATAAAACTGAGCAGCATGGAGGGAAAGTCTGGAAAGTGTGAAAGTATGTTCTGTATTCATTACTTTCTATAGGTACTATTTCTGTTTCACTCAATAATCTCAAAGGGACACCAAATAAATTGGGGGTGACTGAGCTATTAAAATTGCTTATTTAATGGCTTCTCTCTTACTAGGGAGAAAACCTTTCAGTCTGTTTAGACTGAAACAATCTAGGTGGAAAAAATCTGGTCCCATAGATTTGTTTTGGCGCCAATTATAAAACCCTCTGCCTCAGCTGTTTCATTTTGATCTTATTTAGTTACATTTCATCAAGATGAGCATGACAACTTCAGTGCACCATCTCTAAATAAAATACAGATTAAAATGTAATTGTCCTTATATAAAATTATTTTGGGCTCAAATATTGCTTGTCAGATAAGTATCTAGCTTTGGTTTCTACCATAATGCAAATAGCGTTCATATCACCAAAGTAGACACTCACTTAAATATTATCCTCCTTAGGGAAATACTTTGACTCTTTTTGAAAACAAGGGTCTTGAGAAGCTCTTTACAGTGATGCAGGGTGGAAGGAGGTTTACTGTGGAGTGAGTGTAGGAAAGAAGCTGCATTTTTAGCACAGGAGAAGTCAGTGAAAGGGACCCTAGGAAACAAGGAACATGCCTGGAAAAGAAAGTTCAGCTGCAGCCCTGCAGAAGGGAGAACCTCTTCAAGTTTCTAGCCTGGAGGAATAGGGACATAAACCAGTTTTGTCTTCCTGCAACCTCCCTGTTATGAGTGCAATGGAGGTTGAAATTCAGAGCCTTTGGAGTCAAGAGCACTAAGACTGCCTAATGACCTCATCTGTTTTTCCCAATAGAATCATAGAATCATGGAATAGTTAGGGTTGGAAAGGACCTTAAGATCATGTAGTTCCAACCCCCCTGCCATAAGCAAGGACACCCAAAGTGAGTTTTTCTCTTTGCTTAGCTGGTGCATAATCAATCTCTATATTTGGGAACAGATGGATCCTACCCCAGGTTAAGTTTTATAAATATACTGTAATCTCTGCAGTTACTGTATCCTGTCCATATTTCATGCTTTGAAAAATCAGGTCAACTGTTTCAGAGCATTCCAAATGTGACCACTAGACCTTCATTAGCCAAAGAACATGGATTTTGCTACGTGCTAACTAATAAGATGACTGAGCAGTTCCACTAAAAGATCAAAGAAGACCAAATACTTAATATTCTTCCACTGATATGCCAGGTTTCCCAATGTTGAAAAACAGAAAATGGAACAGTTTTTTCCTATTTCTGCAATTCTAACAGTCATTCTGGTATAATTTATCTTTTCAAGCACAGCCAGATTATCTCTTTAAATATAACCTGTAATCTAAATATAATTTACAATATCAGCTTTCCAAACTAAAGTGAATGGAATTGTAAACTTCAGTAATTTTCCAAACCAGAAAGACAGGGTGGAAATACAACATTGAAATATGAGAAAGTTAATAAGGTTTACCTTAGTAGGAAATATTTTATTACCATGGGGAGGTTTAAAATTTAAAATCACTTCAGAAAGACAGAAGTTCAGGAATCATTTCTCCTAAAAATATGTCACAGTCAGTAGTCATGAAAAAGATGATTTATTGCAGGATTCTGTGCCTAAATTTTAGCTGTTTAACTACAAGCACGTGCTTATGTGATTTTCTAAATAGAAGTGTATTTAAGTAAATGCTTAAATTCAGTATCAAACTAGAGCCTTAAATGTCTAAGACGACATCCCTAAGGCCTGGATTTACCCACCCACCTTCAACTACTTACCTGAGGCATATTTTACACAGTAGCCTTGTCATTCTACTTTCTCTTTCTAAGGGGTGATTTATTGAATATAGATAGAGTTTAGGGCAAACTAGCCTCCACAGTTAAATTCTTATGTTCACTGGGATGAATCCAGACTAATCCTGAGCTGAATCTAATCTAAAAGAATGGCCTTCTTGCTTTCAAGCCACCCCGTTAGGAAATGTGGGAGGAGAAAGACAAAGTCTGCAGTATGCCAGGAAATCACCTAACAAATATGAAAACAGAAGAAAGAGGAAACAGTCACCAACAGTTTAAACATTTATCTATGAAATGAGAAAACAGGAATAAAATTCTACCTGAGGGGATTCAAAACTTCCTGCTTTTTATTTCCCAAATGACAGCCTTAGCCACTGCAGTAAAGGCTACAGTAAGCCAGGATAAGGCCACAATGCATTCTTCCCGGCAAAGCTAATTCATTGTTTAAAGAAGAATTCAATGTTTATAGGTCAAATAGAAAATAGAGACATTTTGTTATTGTGTTGTTCTGTGATTAGAATGGTCCTGTATAAAGGAAGATGTGAGTTTTCATCCTTGCATTATACCTTTTAAACTTTATTGAGTCTTTAAATGAAAATTAGTCCCTCTCTGCTAGGGAACCCTGATTTGTACATTCAATCCATTTGGTGCTCGCGTTGTACATTTTTCAATGGTAATATGTAACAAAAGGGTTTGTATCTAAATGTGACATAACTGCCTACATGTAAAATTAAAAGCCACGTAAGCCACAAATGGAAATTTTTATGTTTGACTGGGGCTTTAGGTAAATGCTACATCTTTTGTAAATCTGGTCACTCATTACCATATATTTATCATATGTTAAAGCAATAAGAAATTAAGAAAATGCAGCAGTCACAAACTGTGTCAAACTTGTAGCTTTCTGGAAAATTGGGATTTAGCCAGATCAAGTTGAAACAGATCATCCTTCCTGTGTCTCTAAGGTATGAGTGACAGTCAAGACAATGAGATTCAGAAAACAGCCTATTTCTACATCAGCTGGTTCTGAAGCACTTGGTGATTTTAACAGCTCTCAGTCAGCTAAAGTTAGTCATGAAAAGGTAATAGGAAATCTAATATTCACAGGAACATTAATCCTATTTAAGAGATGATGCAGGAGGAGGGCAAAACCATCATAGCAATTCGTGACTGATCTGAGGCTAAAAATATTGCAATATTAATAAGAAAATCCCTGTCACAGGAACCTGGAAGGGGAGGGGGAGGCAGGGTGCATATGCAGAAACATCTGTATGAAGAATCTAGAAACCGTTATTAACAAAGCAATTGAAGTTTGTTGAGTGCAAAATCTCTAAGTTGAGAATGAAATTTATTGAAGGTGGACATTATCTGGCACTTCAGTGAGAGGTTTCAGACCACTACAAGAGAAGGGAGTAAGAACAGGAAAAGTCCCAGCGAACTAGGAATGGAGCTGAAAAAGAGCCAAAAAATCAACAACTCATACACAAGGGAAAGATCCACTCACCCTAAGACAGAGTACGGTATTTTTTTGCTGCTCTGGGACTCATGCAACAAAAAACAATCACTGGAGTGTATACATTTGCTAGACCTTTAGAATAAAAAAAGAGATAAATCTATGTCTATCTTTGGATATGAAGAATTAAATATATAAAATGGGACCATTTTCCTCTCCCTATGAAAGAAGACATATTGGGGAACATGGATAATGTCAGATAGCTTTCAACAGGGTGCCCTAAGAAAAACAGAAGATATTTGTTCACATTCAACAGTCCCTTTGAGAAATACTGTTTCTGCAGACTACCATTTGGGTTGTTTCCAACCCCTGAGGGGGTTTGACTCAAAATGTTAATTTTTTTGTTGGTATAGAGGATACAAAAGACTATAAAGATGATGTTTAAGCATGGGAAGAAAAACTTATACAGAATAACTGGAATCTTTGGGAAAAGGAAGCAACTGGGATAAACCTAAACAAGTAGAAATGTAACTTCTACGTAAATACAATGATATAGGTGGGTGAGACAGTAACATGGGAAAACGTTCAGGTAGGTCACATCAAAGTTGAGGCCATCAGTGGCAGGTATGTCTTAATATATGTGGAACTGGTACAAAATTCTTTGAAATAAATCTTTATGTAAACACACTTAGTCTTAATAGCTGAAACTGGCTGCTATTCAATAGACATGGGAAACTGAATCAGAGAGTCCCTGATCCTGAAATGTAATGACATGAGGAGCAACACTAAGATCTGAGAAAATCCTGCAAGGCAGTTATTGGCTTGGTCTTCATATAACAGCACTGCTAAAACTGGCAACCAGTGTTTTATTCATCACAGATTCTAGCAAAGAACAATTATTTGTCTGCTCAAATAGAGGGGGTTTTGGCCTTGGTCAGTGTTATAAAAAATGTCATGTTTTTGTTTATGTAAAGATACTAGTAATTAAAACTGCCCATAAAGTTGTTCTCAAGACTAACAAGCACCCCAGAAATACCCGTCCCACAGGAAATGCCCTTATAATTACAAATGGATGATTTGCAGAACAATGTCACACCCACAGGCTCACTTTCTAGAGGACACAATAGAAGTGCTGAGGTCAACATTCAGCAAGAAATTGTTTATCCAATCTGTTTATTTGAAAGTATGCAGTCTATTTGAAATTTTAGAAAGGTCACTGATGATATGACATAAAGACAATTTTGGCAAAAGGCAAATATCCTGTATCATAAAATATGAGTTGGTATCTGAACACGCTTTGTGACAGTAGTGCTGTGATTGGGATGAAAAATGAACAAAAGTAGTGACCAGTGAGATGTCTTGCAGTCTTAAGAAGCTGGCACCCCAAACAGATATGAACCACAGGCAAACATTAATAGGTTTTCCACCGGTCTGAAGAGGTGGAATGTGGTATCTGGCAGGTAATGATTGCAAAAGTTGAGGGATTAGAAGCACAAGACATGAAAGCAAAAACCAGAACTAGTGCCACTTTCTGAAAGCAATGGTCTTTTTATCTTGAGGAACCTCAGTGAGCCTAGACTGCATCACAGAACAATTGAACATCCTCAGTAAGTTTAATTATTTGATTGATTATTGGTATGTGCAACAATGTACCAAGTAATGCTGGTTTTCAAGGGGTATTATTCCATACCTTGAATTAACAAACACTAAGCTTTTAAAACAGAGAGAGTGAGGCACTGTGAAGCTCTCAGCACTGTCTGGCAAAGGTAGCTAGACCCAGGTACAAAATAAATGTGTCTAAGGAAACCTTCAGGACAGAAGTTCAGAACACTCTCCCACAATTCACTGTGTGTCAGTGGATGTGAAAACATTACAGAGGCAGGAGGAGGTCCTAAGCCTGCCGTGATCATGAAATGTCTTCCCAGTGAAATCAGAAGAACTTTCTGCAAGGACCCATATCCATCTCCATCCTTCTTGATGCTGTCATTGATGCCAGTGGGTTCTTAGCCCCATTTCACAATGCACAGCTGAAGTGCTAGCAGCTCTTGCAGCTGCATTGCTAATAAAACTTCCTCAGGCCCCTATGCAGCTTTGGTAAACTAACCTGCCAATGTGCAAGTGAGTTCAAGAAAAAACAATCTTTGTATTTGGATCGGGGGGGGAGGGGGAGCGGTAAAATGACTTAACTTGCCTTTCAGTCATTCTAACACCAGCAACATACACATATGAAACCTACCACTTCCCAGTTTCCAGGCTTGGGGCTGTTGTGGCAGGCAGTACCTGCCCAAACCCCTTCCAGAGGAATTGGAGGGTTACTAGCAGCACTTCATACAATGTCACCTTTTTCCCTTAAAGCTGATCCATAGCCGCACACTACCTAGTGTGTAAATTATGCAAGGCTAGTCTGAGAAGTTTGCCTCTCATCCTCTTTGGTTTAAAGATTATGCATTATTCTCTGTTTTCCTCTGGCCCTCTGTACATAAGGTGTATGTGGGTAATGGGAAAACATCACATTAAAGGAAGTGAATACACCAATAACAAATCAATGAACATCGCCCACAAGGGGAAACTTCTCTGAAAGCACAGGAGTACCAAATCCTTAGCTTCTGTTTTCTCCTTTATATCTATCTCTGCATCAGAACTAAGTGGAAGCTGGCCAACACAAACAATCGTTTGGGCATAAACATAACTTCAGTTATTGCCATTTTCATGTACCATATTTGTCATGTTACACCTACATGTTCTTTGTGAACCAGGTATTCATATAAGGAAAAGAAGGCAGAGAGTGCTGCAATTCCTAAGGCTACAGGCACTTTAACAATAAAAGGCTTAACTCTTTAGACTTACATATTCCAAAACTCTCCACAAACAAGCATAGCTAAAACCGTAGCACAAATACTTTTACTTCCTCTCAGCTTTATATTACAGCTTTCAGCTAACGGAAACTTTTGCTCAAGTTTGATTCAAATATTCCTTCAGAAACTTTTTAATAGTCTAACAAAATCTCAAGACGAGAGGGAGGGCAGACTATTATAATCATAGGATTATAGAATAGAGTAGAATCATAGAATCTTTAAATAGAATCATAGAATCATATTAAATAGAAACATAGAATCATATTACTCCAATCCCTGTTGTTAAAAAGCACCCTTTGTGTGGAATTTGGATGAGTCCCTCCCCAGAGGTACAGTATGCAATAAAGAAGGACTACACCTTGCAGCACAGATCCGTGGGGCTGTATGAGAGGGCCTGCACAGTTACCAGCTGTCTGCTCCAGTCCCTTTTTGGAGAACAGCTGGTAATGCATTCTCCAGAGATTGCATCTGGCTGGATTCCCCTGCACTCAAATCCCATTGATCTGGTTCCGTTCTAGCCCTCTGTACTCACAGTTCAAAGAACAGCGAGGCCTGTAAAGAAATTACTGCCATATTGTTCAATCGGCCACAGTGAGCAATATATAGGATTATAATTAGGAACACATTAAGGGAAACAGCTCAGTGGAGATAAGCTGTTTGACTGCATACGCTTTTTGATGAGGGCTTAGTGCCAATCCCAGAATAAAAAAGATTAAATGTTTGTTACCAATCCTTTTGAACTGCTGGCAGAACATGTGGTAAAGCATTTTTGATTCAAATTAAAAGCATCCTAGGATAAAAATAACTCTGTTCTGTTAGACCTTTCCAAGTGAAACGATTTGTAGGCTGATTTATTGTCTTTTCCTTCACCTCCTTCTACCAGCATGATTAACATATGCATTTCTGAATCACATGTAAGTCTGGACAGGTATTTGTCTTGTTACACATCTGTGCAACAAATGGCAATACAAATTGCATACAGAACAGATGTAGATTTTCAAAGTCCCAGCAAATTGTATTTGACCCAGCACATAGATAAAAGGTTTATTACAATTTATTGTTTCTTTCTGGTGGAGCCAGTCCTATGAGGAGTCACCATTCTGCAAGTGACAGTACTGATGTAGAGCCAATTGCAGATAAAGCAGACAGGTCTAATACAGGAAAAACCCTGTAGGAGGTGAAACACAGCAAAGAAGAAAGAAAATCTCTAATAGCCTCATGAAATGCTTATCACTTCACTCTGTGGTGTGTAATTTATATATCTGAGAGGTGTTGTTTTTAGGATTCTTTTTTCAGTCTCTAGAAGATTTTGAACTGGCACCAAGTATGCCAGACAGACTGGAATTTGACAGATTCATGCTATGTTCATGGAGCCTCCTACACTGAGACAGGTTTATGATATTTCTGCATGTAAATTACCAGGGCTTGGGGAAAGAGCTACGTTCTCACTCACGTATCCCTACACACAGAAATAAACTTTTTTACATCTTTTCAAAGCAAGCTCCATTTTTAGTAAGCTGGTTAAAGAAATGTAGTTGGATAGGTACTGACTGTCTTGACCAGGAAATATTTGAACTAACATTAACAGAAATATCCACAACAGACTGTTCAGCTCCACTGTAGAAACAGAGGTTAAAAAGAAAAAATAATCAGGAAATTTGTAATAAGAAGGTGCATTTAAAAGGCTAAAAACATAAAGAGATCTTACATTCAAAGCACTATTTCTTCTGGGAAATCCAGTATAATAATACTAAACACTTTGGAGCAGTACTATTTTTACAAAATGTGGAACTTTGCAAAATTGCTTCAGTTTGTGTCTACTTGGGATTTGGAGAATTTGTACTGAGTCTAACATACCGTAGGAAAACATTGGTACCAAATAAAGAACAGTCATTTCACATACAGTGTGATCAGAAAATGGTAGCCTGTTGTGAGGGCAGAATTACAGCCAGTTGTCAATCAAACTGCTGGCTGCTTTTGGCCAGAGGCAATCCCAGGTGTCACCTCTGTAGACAGACAGAAGTCCCCCTCCATTTAAGACAGGCATCCTCATCTCCACACTGAGCCCTCAGCTGTTGTGCCATACCTGAGAGATGTTTGTAAAGCTTCTGCTTTCCCCTCTAATCCCTACTGCTGTGAACACAGCCCTTGCCCTTTCCTCAAAGGTCATTCACTTTTATCTTCAGCTGTAGCAACCCCAACTCCAACAAACCCAGCTCCAACAAACCCAACTCCCGGTCATCCCTTTTCCAAGGAAATCCCAACTGAATTCAGTACAGAATTTCACTGAAGGGATGCAAGTCAAAGGACCACAGGAACTGAAGTGCACTTTCTGAAGTCTGCCATTTGCGTTGAGATCAGTAGTTGAAAGTTGCAGTAGACAATATTATTTTTTTAAGATTTGAAATAAAATATGTGGGACCTAGACTGAAAATGAGACAGTCACATTAATGAAATATTTACTATAGTAGATGGTTATGGTAATTATATTCAAGATTTAGTCCAAAGCTCTTTTTAATTGCTTGCAGAGACAGTGACAAACTTGGTCAGAAACTCCAGAGAGAGAAAACAAAGCATATCAAGCTGGAGTCTGGCCTGGGTGCCAGATACAGAGGAGGACCATTTTGTTAGACCAGATCAGGAATTGAGACCCATCCTACCAACAGCATTTTAAAGTCCCAAGCCAAGAGGCATTCTTTTGCCTGAAGGTGGGATCCTTATTCTTCACTTCCTGCTGCTGTCTTTTTGAAATAAAGCCTTTGTTACATGCCAACCAGGTTTACCCACATAGTTCCTTTGAAGGTACAAACAACCCAGGCTGGTGTGTTCTTCTCAAAAGCATGTGTCTGTTGGGAAGTGTTAAGAGAAACAACCACCCAGACTTGCTGATGCTGATTTGATTTACTGGATGTGCTGGTGCTAGTCATGTTTTGGAGACTAAAAAATGTAGTAAACAAGTAATATTAAAAAGCTCATATGCTATATATCCAGAATCACAGTAAAGGGAATTATGAATAGCAGATTCAACAGCCACTGGTAACATGGCAACATGCCCAAATGTTATTTAGAAATTAAAATTAATTTACTGTCTCCAATGCTAAACTACTAGAAATAAACCCTAATTTTCTTCTCAGGTAAACAACAGAAAGTTCATATTGCAACATTACACCTGGAAATTTAAATAATGATTCCTTCTTATAACAAAAAATGTTTACTGAAAATTTAACCAGAAATTAATATGTTTTTCATCTTCTCATTCTTTTTTGTATATCTCTGAAATCCTTTCTTTTTGTCCCTTCCACTAAGGAAAAGCATCCCAAAACAAGAACTGCATGTCTTCATCTCCCATTTGCAAAGGTTTGGCGCTACCCCCATTTTTTAGAGAACCGGCTAAAGAGGAAAATAAAACACCTTCAAAGCAACCACATCACACAATTTGTTCTTTTGACTTCTAAAGTGGAAGATACGTACCTACCTACATGAGGAGCCCTATTATCCATTGCCTTGCTTGCATACATGCTCACTTAAAGTTATCCAAAAGAATTGCAAGATGGGCATTAAATACTGTCAGTTCAGGTTTCCATTTGGCACCCAGTTTGTACCCACCTTTCCAAAGGAATAAAGAACTGTAGATCCTTAGAAATAAAGGCATAACTTCACAAGTATTTCTTTCATAAATATTACTCTCTCTCATTTCCAGCCTGGCATCTTCCCTTCAGCACAACACCAGTATGTCCATGAGTAAACACACCCCACTCCCCAAGCTGCTCTTCCCACAGACTCACAAACCAGAACACCTACGAGGCCAATATGGACATAATGTGCAGCAGCTGGGTCTGGGGATGGGGAGCGAAGGTATATTAAGCCTTGCTAGCCTGCTTTTGGATGCAAGCTGACTCTTATTTAGCCTAAAAGAACCTTTGCATTTGGATCTACTTTTCTTCCAGTGAATAATCAAGCCAAAAGACAGCCCTCATGAGTGGCAATCTCCCCAGAGGTCATTAGCTATAGAAGAAGGCTGATTAAAGCATCTCCCATCCTTATTTCTATCATCCCACAGCACCAACAGAGCTTGCCAACTGAGAATAAATGGCATTTAGATGGTTGTTTTGGAAGTCATGAACAACACTGGTGGCTTACAAAGTACGTAATAGGCTTCTTGGGCATGGACAACATGTATGAGACTCTAGTAAGTGAGCAAACAGGCCTAACCAAATGAAGAACAAATGCTATTAAAATCTAAAATGCTTGGAAAATGTACCTAGGTGGTTCTGCAAACAATTACAGGCAGTCAGTGTTTGTCTGAAGAGGTCCCACACTGTTTTTTCAGGCGTTTTTTGCAAATTTTCTCACCAACATTTCCTATCCTGTCTCTTTCTTCAGAAAGAGTCTACAATTTTCATCCAAATGTCCTCAAAGGTGTCACTCTGCATGCCACAGTAACTGAACCTCTTATTCAAGAGGATTTCTGCTCTTTTTTATTGCTGCACAAACTTAGCGCTCTCTGCAAGTTTTCATTACTCTTAAGAATCATGAGAGCCAACTATAAAGTTGATCAGGCCCTAAAATAAATGTAACTGGAGAAAGGAGTTTAATCTAAGAAAATAGGGAGCATTTCTGAGCCAAGTTTGTATTAGTTAGTGTTGGTTTTGTTGCAAGGCAGATGTGTGTTTAGAATAGCATGACTGTCAAAGGAAATGCTTAGTGCCAAGGAGGACCTCGAGAGTCCAAGCAGGGCGGTTATTTGTACAAATTTACTAGATGCATGTTACACACACAGCCACAGTTTCAGAACACTCCTTGCAAGAAAGCCTTCACAAAAACCATGGACATACATGCACATATTTGTTAGGTCTTCCTGCACTTTCTGCCTACCTGAGGCTCGCAGGCACTCTGCAAAAGCCAGATTTTAGCTTAGCTCCTCTCCAGAGCAAAGAATGGTATCTTCAGTAGCACTTACTCAAGAAAAGTCGTGGGAGGCAGAGTATTTCTAAGATGCTGCAACACAATTTCTTTTCTGTTTCCCATTTGCTCTCAAATGCTACTGATTTACTGCAGGCTTACATCAGCATTGAACTGCTTCCTTGTCAGCACTAGCTCAGATGCTTTAGCCAGTCAGTAAAGAAGAAAATGCTATGTTCACCCCTTCCTTTTCATTCCACCATATCACATTTTTTTCTCTGTCCACCTGCTCTCAGCTGACCACTGACCAAAGGGCATCAATATTTCTGTACCTGACTTTCACTTGGGTAATCCAACCTGCTGTTCAGTAGTAAGTCCATGAAGGATGTAATGGAAAACTTTTCCTTCACCTCAGGTGTTTGTGGAAAATCAGTGGAATCTGGTTTATACTGTACAGTTGTAATATAATTAACTGTAGCAATTTACTGAAATGTGAGGTCCTGAAGTGAAACTCTTATTACATGGAACCTATATCCAATTATCTGAGCTTTTTCAGAAACAACCTCAAGACAGTATTGTTACAAGAAGATACCCAGAATATGATAAATAAATAACTGTAAAAATTTGTTGCAGGCAAAAGTCCAACCCATCTGCAGGAAATAGTTCGTATAACTTGGAGAAGCCTTGCCTTTCTGAGAAGCAGTCTTGGCAAGGTTCAGTTGTTGTTGGCAAGAACCCTGCCTACAACCATGACACCTACAATTGCTGAGGTACCACACTTCAGAAAGTTTTGTTATGGCTAATTAAGCAACAGGCAGAGCAAAGCTTGTTTATTATTTATTTTACAGTAGCATTAATTGAGAAATAAGCGAGTGTGTTGAAATTACCAACTGGCTCAGCAGTTTCTCATGATCACAGAAAATTGCAAACAACCTGTTCTCATTTCTCATTGACTTTGTATTTTTTCATATGAAGTCAGAGAGCATAGTATCTCTTCCATATAAAGAATTTAATATATTTAAAAGGAATAATTTACTTATTTTATATATGTTTCACATTAACTATACAGTTTGCAGATGTCATTGTTATGGAATAATTCACCCCAGAATCTGGATCGACTCTTAGACCTGTTTTTCAAAAGATATTCAGTGCTGTATTCACAAAGCTGGTAATAGTTCACAAACAAAAACTGAGAATAAAGAGGAAACCTGTGAAGTTGTTCTGTACTGGTATCTATGAAAGGATTATGTATGTGCCTAGATTACGAACAGATAATTCCATATCATCACATATGAAATTCTTAGTTACATTGGAAAAAGCTTCCTCTAACCTAAAATCCAGTTTTGCTGCAATAGGAATAATAAACTGTCATTAAACTGTACAAAGGCAAAGTATTTTTATAAGAGAGGAATTACTTTACAGTAGCTGCTTAATTTAAATATATCCCATGAAGCTCATGAACTTTTCTGTTTTAATATTTAGACATGAAAAAAAGGCAGAATATAACAAATTGACTGCATCAGAAAAATGCATTAGTTGTTCTTACAATTTTCAGGACCCTCAGGCATAAGCTATACTGAACGAATTAGAGCAATCACATATACTTAAGCCACATTATGTTTTACCAATGTATCACATTGTCCTGGGTTCAGCAGTAGCAGTCATTTTTTCTCCTTCTTAGTAGCTGGTGCAGTTCTGTGTTTTTGACTTTCAGCCTGGGAACAGCACTGATAACACTGATGTTTTTATTTGTTGCTCAGTAATGTTTCCTCTGACCAAGGACTTTCTGAGCCTCATTCTCTGCCAGGTAGGAAGGAAAGCCAGGAGGAAGCAGAGACAGAACACCTGACTTAAACTGACCAAAGAGGTATTCCATAGCACAACACGTCATGCCCAGGATGTAATTGAGAGTTACCCAGAAGGGCTGGTGCACTGCTCAGTCAGGCTGGGTGTTGACAAGTGGTATTGTATTGTCTTCCCTTGTTATTTCCCTTATCATTATTATTGTTGGTGGTAGCAGTAGTGGTTTTGTGTTATACCTTAGTTACTAAACTGTTCTTATCTCAATTCACGGGAGCTACATTCTTTTGATTCTCCTCCCCATCCCTCTGGGAGCAGGGGTGAAGGAAGAAAGGTGGGGATTGAGCAAGAGGGTTGCGTGGTTGACTTACGGCCTGGGCTTAAACCACAACACACTTTCTGCAGGAACATGTTTTTCTGTTATTCATATTGCATATGGTGAAAAGACTTCTTATCCTCATTTCATTTGTGTAAAGATTTGCCATTAAGAGATAAACTAAGATGCTGTAGCCAACACATTGATGAAAATGTATGACATATTTTATGAATGTTTACTGTCCACTGCCATTACTTTTAAATTTACATATTCAAGATACATCTATAGTAGAAAATTGAACATCATTTGAGCAGGTTTATGGCACTGAGACCAGCTGTCAATAAGCAGGCTGCATTGTATTTTTAAATTCTTTTCCCTTCAAAGACTGGTGGCTATATTCACATTGCCTGGTAGGAACGGCTGCTGGCTTGTGGGTGCTCTGAAACCATGCCAAGGAACTCTTTGGTGGAGTCCTAAGTGGAATAGACCTAAACCACACCACGGTCTGTTTAAATAATTGAATATTATAGATGATTGAATTCCAGTGCCCAGGAACATTCCCTGGCTTTGCTTAGTTTACCAGCAGAGACAAAATCTCAAGGAATGGTACACTTAACCTAGCTGTATATGTCATCAGTGAGCTAATCTCATGAAGTTGCTTTCATAGCCAAAGAGTAAATACTCTTAAAGAACAATTTATTTCACAGAATCACAGAATCCTAAGGGTTGAAAGGGACCTCGAAAGATCATCTAGTCCAACCCCCCTGCAAGAGCAGGGTAACCTAGATTACATCACACAGGAACTTGTCCAGGCAGGCCTTGAACATCTCCAACGCAGGAGACTCCACAACCCCCCTGGGCAACCTGTTCCAGTGCTCTGTCACTCTCACAGTAAAGAAGTTTCTCCTGATGTTCAAATGGAACCTCCTATGCTCCAGTTTACACCCATTGCCCCTTGTCCTATCGCTGGACATCACTGAAAAGAACCTAGCTCCATCATCCTAACACATAATTTAACTGTCTCCATTAGGATGAGATGAATCATTGTTTCCCCCCCACACACACTGTTACAGAGGACTCAGGTGACTAGTTCAAATGTAGATGTACACCACAGATCAGATGTTTTTCTCCATGAGATCTTCCAGTGAAATGAGTTTTACTGTATGCAAGTAGAATATATTCCTTCTCAGCTTCATCCTTTCTCTCGAAAGAGTATACTTCTATTTTGTTTTCGGACAGAAACACAACAAAAAGCAAGGCACAGAAGTCTTTTTGTTTGTGTAATTGCTAATTGTTAAATCTGTCTGGAAATGGCAAAAAGAAAACCAAACAAACAGCATCCCTGGATTCTGAGTCTATGCCACTAGCTGAGAAAACATGTATTTTAACAGAGCAACACAAATTTTTCTTTCTAAACCTGCTCTCTTTCCCAAAAAATACATCACAAACAATTACAAAAGAGATTAAGGCTCAGGGGATGTCATTAAATCAATTTACAACTGATAGTGCAAAATCACAGTGCATTCACTGACTTGTGATTGCTGGGAATCAGCCTGATTTGGTTGTTGGGAATCTATCCTTTAACCGATCAAACTATTAAGTCTGCGTGTCAGCTATCTTCTTGTAAATATCCTCAAAATTATTTAAACAGCATGAATAAATTTTATGCATTATTCATCTTGCACTGCAGAGTGCAGTTCATGTAAACTTACAAGAAACATTAGTGACATTTCTTTCCACAAAAGCTTGAAAACTAAAGACAGACAAAATCAAAGTGCCTGGCAAAGCACAGGAGAATATAACTGTAGATTTGTTTGGATCAATACAGCGCTAGAGATACTTTTTAATGTAGGATTTAGCACCACATCTGTAAATCTGTTAAAATACATAGAATTCAAATAGAAAAAAAAAAAAAAAAAAAAAAACAAAAAATAAAAAAAAAAAAAAAAAAAAAACAAAAAAAAAAAAACAAAAAAAAACCAAA
>NDXB01018607.1:131304-147178 GCA_002631895.1 Agapornis roseicollis
AAAAAAAAAAAAAAAAAAGAAGCAAAACCTACAATAAACAGCCCGCATCTGTACATGTACAAATCTGCACTTTCAAGTGTGATCTTTGAACAGATTTCCAGAGATACCAAATTAGATGAGTTGCTTTCTCTTGATTTTAAAAAGTGTCACACTTACACCTGGTAGTAAATATGTACCTTTATGATGCTCTACAAAACTTAGGCTGTGTTTTTCCATTCATTTGACTTTTGGAAAGAAGTAACACTAATTGATGATGCAAAACTATTATGATTGGTAGTATAACAGCAAAGCAAGAAACAAACAAAGAAACAAACCAAAACAAAAAAACCCAAAACACATTTTCTTGCTGTATAAACTCCATATCAACTTTGCACCAACCATATAAAGTGAATTTATTTCCTCTCATATATTTTTCTCACAGGAGTGCCATAATACACTTTTTCAGTTAAACTTATAACTATAGGACAAAATCTATATGCTCAAAGCTAGCTGGTGGCTTGGACTTTCCACCACAGAACCACTTAAGCATGCTTAAAATTAAGGGATCAAATCCTTAATGTCCTCTAAAAGCCAGGAATATTGCTAACAGTTTCAAAAGAACTGAGAAAGAGATCACTCAGACTGGGCTGCTCCTGGTAGTCCTACCTCTGGAAAAGGCTCAGTTGCTCTCTGGAAAGAGCAATGTGAGAGGACTAAGGTGCAATAGGATCTAACGGGTTATTTCCATTCTCAGCTCTCTGAAAGACAAGTGCAAAGATAAGAAAGGCAGCTTGTCACAGAGTAACAGGCATAAAATGAAGGAGTGTTTGGGGAGTTTAGGGCTTTTTTAAGCACTTGCCAAAGAGATATAGACAATGCACAGCTAAGCATAACAATACTGAAGACTGAGAATGGCATTCATAGTTCTAACTTAGGCACTTGCCTGCATTGAACTCTGGAGCTGAGAGATGCCTGTACTTAAAGTAGGAGAAAGAACACCTCAGTACAGGTAATAGCAATATTTAGGGGTGAAGCATGTTTGAAATCTTGTCTCTCCCACATACATAGAAACATCTTTTTACAACAGGGGTAAAAACCTACTTGTAACTAGGTCTCACAGCTTGAAATCTTCCATGCTAGGAGATAAGAATGAAGTTCCCCATGTTATGCATTAAACACATGGACAAAGAAACAAGTTGTGCTCAGATTTTTGCACAGTTGCTTAGTAGTCAGAGCACCAGCTGTGTAAGACCTTTTCCCCCACTTTAAGAAAACACAGTCAAACACCTCTGTTTAGAGCAAAATGGGGTCATCGTGAAAATACGCAAGAAGAAATCTGATTCTCTTGTAAGTAATTGAGTATCCATTCCTGGAGGTACTTTGAAGGTGTGTAGATGTGGTGTTTAGGGACATAATTTAGTGGTGGGCTTGTAAATGTTGCAAATTGTTGGACTTGATGATCTTGAAAGTCTTCTCCAACCTAAACAGTTCTATGATTCTGTGACATTATGTTCTTTGAATTTACTAAACTGCTGTGCTACCTAATGGATTAAGGCACCCAAGTTGATAAATTACCATAAGTCGTACAAGAACTTGCAAATGCATAGTTTAGTTATATTTGCAACAGGAGATGGACATGATTCTGTGATTCTGTGTCCTGAACACCTGCGTTGGATGTGTTGAATTCTGCCTGCATTTTGTCTGCAGTAATCTTAATAGCTACATATATTATTCCTTAATTTACCTAGTTCATCTTAATTTATCTGCAGTAATGTCAATGTCATCCCTTCTGGATTACATGAAATACTTTGCTCTTTGTGACATTTGGTGTCACATTTATTTTGCATTCAGTTTAATTCCTGTTCTCACTGCAGAGACCTCACATCTAACTCTTCGTTCTCTTAAATATCAAGGAATAGCTTTCATAAAGTTTTCCAGGCCTGTCTTTTTGAAATACAGACTCATCACTGCTGTCTAGTCTGTGTTTGTTTTTATATTTAATTTAAACTAAATCAGATCAGGATTCAAACCTATCTGCTGTAATTAGAACTTCCATTATTTCTTTACCATGTCCCAAAACAAAACTGATAAAAACATTACCTACTGTTGTTTCAATGACTAGTGAATGAAAGTTCCAGCCCTTGAACACAGATATATCAGAACACTATCAATTTAAAGTACAAATTTTTTTCAGACTATTTACATAAAACAGAGATTCCTATGATACACAATTCTGGCAATATTTTGATGCCTTAAACGATTAAGGAAAATTGTATCCATGTCTAAATCCAGTCTGGAGTCACATCAGATTTCTGACATAAAATGGAACCATGAATTACATTTTGGTGGAAAGTTAAATTTAAATTGGTTTGATCTTGAATTTGTAGAATATGATGGTAAAAGTTGCAAAAAGAAAAGAGAATTCCTTTTTGAGAGAGAGATTGGTGATTTATCCAACTTCCTTTTTCCACAAGAAAAGGTAGTTCTGTAGCATTTTCTGTTTCTACTTACTGGCCTGGCTCAAACCACTTTTAAAAGTGACTACAGAACAAAAACTAATCTAGAAAGGTTATGTCAGCTTCTTTTAAAAAACAGCGTACTGATTCATTGGAAACACACTTTGAGTTTCGCACAGTTGTTTAAGTAAGTCCTTCTTTTGTTTAAACTTTTTTGCCCATTCCAAATTTGACAAAGACTCTGGCAGTAGTGTGATCAGGGAAAGTGATCTCTGACACATTCAGCTTTGGTGGGAAGGCTAATGGATAGAGTTTGCTAACAAAATCCAGCACTCGCCAACCCACATTGACCACACATGACGAGTATCCAGCAAAACCCATTAGTATGATGAGATTGATGAGATTTTTTTTCTACCCTCTTGAAGGCAAAGAAAACCATTAATGACAAGAAAATCTTGGGGACAGACTCACCGATTGCCATTCAGAAACTGAAAAACTTCAGAGTTTAAACCATCAGAACAAAACTAATTGCTCTCTTATGTAATTGTCCCATAGCATTTTTGAGAAAATTAGGCCTTGAAAGCCATCCGTAAGCTTTTTAAAGTGTTCCTTCATTTTGCATGTAAAATACCTTGTGAAACTGAGGTTGTTGTTACGTCTGTAATGATTGTATTGCTATTTTTCATTATTGCAGTATTTTATCCATACAAACCAAACATGGAAGTCTGTATTTGAATACTTTAAGTGGTCAACTATAAAAACGCATATGTATATTCAAACAATGTACAGATTTCCATGGCAACAAGGATATTAATACTTTTTAACTTGGTCTTAATCCTGGAAGAATGGGTGCAACTAGAGAAATGAGGCATTCAGGCTCCCATGCTACTGTGTTGTGACCTGCTTTTTTGAGTTCTACATATGAAACAAGAACCAAGTAGAATATCTCTTGGACACCATTGTTGTTCAGATAACTATTTTGTCTTCAGATTGTTCAGTTTGAAAGCAATTATGCATTTCTACACACTTAGTCAAATATAAAATTATTATCAGAGCTTCAATGGGAAATACCATAAAAAATGTTAATTTTATACTACTTTCTAATCATTATGATAGTCTTGAGAGAGCTGCAATCAGAAATATACCTGAAAGCTCATAAACCTATTATCTACAATATTTTTTTTCTGCTTCATTCCCATAATAATAGATTCTCCATCACATGGCCTCGTTTCATTGTTTTGGTTTTTTTTCTGCATCTATATCCTGTCCTCCAGGTAAATGCTTGCTAAACCTAAATTCATTCAGAACAGCTGGGCCACCTGCATCCAGGTAGCTGAATTCCTAGAGGTGCTGAATGAGGGGTGTAGAAGGACAGCTCTCTGGCTCCAACTCCATCCCTGGTTTGGCATGCCTGCTTAAATTCTGTTGCAGACAAAATAGGATTATTCAGATCTTAAAATCAAGCACGTGCTTAAGTACTTTGGCAAATCACAGTGTTGTCCATGGAACTCACTCCAGATATTAACAGCAGAACTGAAGATATGCAGTTGGACAGTTTTTAAGGTTTTACTGCACAAAAAATATATTGATTCTGTCTGACCTTTTTTCAATTTGCATTTGTGGGCAGAAGTTTTATAGTTCATCACTTGATGGGAATGTTAATGATGAGATAAAATCAATCCTTTTTCCAGCTGCTGGAAAGGGTTGGATGTTTGTATTAGTCAGTGTCAATGTGAGGCATACAGTAAAAATAATACATGTGCTTCTCTAGCCATCTCTTCTTGGTCATCTTTAGCACCTGTGCTGCTCTCTTAAGGGTTCACTGATTGAGGTCAAATCACTGACATAGATTTTTGTGAAGAAATACAAATATAGTTTTTCTAGTTTTTCACTTTACTAGTGATTTAATGTTACTTTTCTCTGTGTTTCAGTCAGTTATCTGTGAAACATTCTCACCTGACTAACAGCTAAGGTTGTATAGGGACTAGGTATAATATTTTCTGGTGTCATAATACATGCCAAAAAAATCTTGAAACTGTGTAGGAGTACGTGCCAGAAATTCTTGAAACTGTGTAGGAATGTCCCTCCACAGTTATTATTCTGAAAAATCAGGTTAATTCAATTAACTTGATCTCTAGGAATCTTCAGTTAAATCTGGTTAATCTTCATTTAAATTCAGTAGACTCTATCTCTGAGCTTCAGGTTTAGACTTTGTATTGAGTACTGTGTCAAATAGATCTTGCAGCCAAATCTGCAAATAAGCTGAAGTCATAAAGAAAATATAAGACATAGCAGTTGTGAGACACAGGAGCACTACACATAAAATGAATGCGTGGTATCCCAGTGCGGGGGGACCAGCAGTAGGGTGTTCTCAGCAGAGGGCCCGTGCCGCCGAAACCTGCTTCCTTTGGCCCTTGGCCAGAGCCCCAGTTTGGAGAAATCCAGAGAGCAATGTAAAGCCTGTCTGTTCAACAAGGCGGCTAAAATGCCATTGGATTATTCTTAGCAATAGGATATGGTTCAGGGAGTTGTTTGTTTGGTTTATATTTTATTTTGTTGCTTATAAGATTCTTGGTTATAGAGAGTTTTCCATATTTTTCCAATGTTTAGGATTGTCATTCAAGAAAGAAAGTGCAGATGCACAATAGCAGGAGGCCAATATTAATTAATTAGATTTGCTTCACTTTCAATCAGGCATTGCACACTTGAAGGAGACTACAATAAATTGTGCTCTAAATCATAGATTCAGGATGACTATTTCCTTCTTAGTAGAGAGCACAATTTTTAATCAGCTTTCACTGATTTGAAATACAGACCATCCTCTCAGGCATGTCACCTTGCATTTAGCAAATTAATTACACATTTCCCAATTTAAAGTTATCTGAGTTCTTGCCAATTTGGGCAGAGATTGCTTCCTGAGCTATAGACAGTTCAGGAGGTTTTGTTGTTGTTGTTGTTTCAAAACCTGCTGTGATGGAGGGAAACGAAATCTTGACTTTGATCTTCTTAGTGCCTTTACAGCTGTGGAGTTGGACCATCTGTGCCTCCTCAGGTTTCCCTCAGAGAAGAGCAGTGGGATACAGCTAGCAGCCTTTAGGGATGGGTTGTTTCTAAGTGAAGAGTGTGGCTGAGGATTCTCACAGCCATCAGATCCTGGCTGCTAGGACATTGCCCGTAAACACTACTGGAATTAACAGAAAATGTCTTGTGCTAATTTACAGCTTGCTTTGTTGTTTTGATTGCAAGAACATCTAGTTTGTTAAAAGCAGGATTTTCCTATTTTTCTCTCAAGGTAATTCACCCTGCATCTTTTGAAGTTACTTCAGGGCCATATGACAAGTTCCCTCCTTTGTTATGTGAATTGTCTTTGTTATTGAGACGAGCAAGTAAGGAAACCTGGTTTCCTACAGATTTGTGCCTTCTCTTCCACACACTGGAGTACCACTATTTCCCACTCCACTTTCTGATGGGCTGGAAAGAAAGGACACTGTTTGTCATGGCTGAACCATGTCTTTTCCAGCCTGTGTTTCTATGATTCTATGTGTTAATTTCCTGGCTATTTACGCAAATACCATTTGGTCAGATAGTAGTTGCATCTTGACCTCTGAACATCCATACAGGAAAGATAACAGAAGATCCCACAATACATTCTTCTTGAATGGGAACCTAAAAGGGTCTTTCTTTTCCAGGCAGTTGGTTAATGTTGATTAAATCCATGAGACTACTATGAAAAAGTGGCCAACACATTTTTACAGTTTAAGGAGGGCTGACAGTAGGCAGAAATATGGAAGGTTATGCTGACAGTGTAATGACATATGTCTTGCACTTTGAGAAATGAGGGTGAAAATAGTCCTAAAGGTAGATGCTTAAATATTCTGTCCAAAAAGTTTTGAAGAAAACTGCTAATGGATAAAAGGTATTTCAGATTAAAAATAAATTAAAAAAAAAAAAAATAATAGGCTACTTAGACTCCGGGCTTCTGCCAAAGGCCAATTGAGAGGAAAATTTTAATCACGTCTTCTTTTCTGTATACATTGTGTTCAAGGCCAGGTTGGATGGCGCTTTGAGAAACCTGGTCTAGTAGAAAGTACCCTTGTCCATGGCAGGGAGCTGGAACTAGATGATCTTTAAGGTCCCTTCAAGTCCAAACTTTTCTATAATACTATGGTCTATTGTGTATACATGGAAACGTAAACCCTGTACCTTAATCTGTGCATGTCCATCAGAGAATTATTGCTTGTATTCATAACAGAGGCTGTTTTTTTTTTACTTAATGCAAGGATTCAACTACTTGCAAGAGCAAGTTTATGCCACCAAAAATTATAGTGTTGTCTTTTTAAATTAAGAAAACATCTTCTTTAAAATTACAAATAATATTGATTTATAAATTGATTTATTTAAACTGAAGATTTTAAGAAATATGCTATTCTATGCCATGCTTTTTTTTTTTTCCCCTTTATAAATTGCCTTAATAATGTACTTGACTTTGTGTTTATCAAAAATGGTAGTACACTGTGGTCCCTTTAAATCAAAATAGCAAATCTTCATAAGACTATAAGAGATCATCAGGCTTATTTATTTTACACAACTGCATAACACATAGTATAGAATTTCAACAAGTATTTTTGATATCAAGCCCATGACTATAGGGTGAAAGTGTACCTTTTAGACCTAAACTTGATCTCAGCACATTAGCCGTCATGGGATTCAGAACTTCCTAGGAAGGTGTTCCAGAGTTTATTGGCGTCAGTTTCTATCTGCAACCATCACAAATCATTTTCTAGTGAGATATGTAAAGACTCTACTTTTTGAGTTAGCCATTTCACCAAATATTTTCAAAACAAATGGCCAAGAGAAGATGAGGATAATGTAGGCTTTGCAAGAACGAGTGGGAAACATGCCAGAAAATGCAGAGCATAAAAAAGAAAGAGAGTGTCAAAGATAGTGTAGGTTAAGAGACATGAAGATAAGAAAATCTGCAGGAAGAAGGAATAAATATATGACCATTTCAGTTACTTTCTACTGTTCTGGGGAAGAAAAACAGTTGTAAATTCAATTCAGCAAGCCAGTCCATTCCACATGCTTTGCACTACTGATAAGTAAACACTCAAAGAAGCCCACAACATCTGAACAACTACATCACCCAGGCAACACCAGGAGTGGGTGAGGCAAATAAGAAAAGAAGCATTGTTAAAATATTACCCTAGTTTAATCTGGAACAACAAACACTGAAATGCCTAAATCATACTTTTTCCCAGGATATAACTTATAAGGCATACGTAACACAATTTAAGTAGTATGTACGTCCAAAGATTGGAATAGGTGTGGATTTCTTGAAAATTTCATCTTAGTTGTCATGACTCCTAGCTTTAATACCCTTGTTTTCAAGTTCACTTGACTACAGTTTAAGCAGTTGATAGTTCCTCCGTTCAAAAATGTCATTTTTTTTTAAACCAAAATTTTCCAAGCAAATGTGTTAATTCAAAAAATAACAGCTTGTCCACTCTCTGATTCCCAGGCTGCTGGTGTAGCTGACCATTTGGGTACTGATATGATACCCATGGCTGTGATGCTCTGTATTTTATCTATCTACAATGTGCAGTTATCAAACCAAGTTATCTAAGATGTGCAACAAAAATGTTTTGAAAAATACCATATCCAGTTTTCTGTATTTTATTTATCATATAATTTCAAATAGCATGATTCCATGACTGAATGTTTGGTTTTGGTCCACTTCTAAGACCAATTACAGCATAACATTTTTTTGCCTTAAACTGCTGTGATGAACTGTCAGCTTCCATTCTGTTTTAACCTTACTTTTGACAAAGAAATGGAAACATGAAGAACTGGGAAGATGAAAGACAGAAAAAGTGAGCTATATACTAGCTGAGAGGGAAAACTCTCTTTTCTTTGATACCAAAGACTGACATTCTAGGACAAAAATTGCTATTGATTTATAAATTCTATATAATTTTACAAACCATTCAAATTTTGCATCTCAGTCCAGATCTATTTTTAATACAGCTGTGAAGACCTGAGCTCCCTCTTGTGACTAGCACCTGAACATTATCCTGATTTTGGGACTACGCATCCTGTATATTCTTCAGAGAAGCAGATACTGAATTGCATCAGCAGAACTCTACTTGTAATTAATGTTGTTTAAAAATATCAACAGTAGTTTCCTGGAAAGAATACAGACTTAGTCTTTCTTATTTTTGGTAAATCACCCTTTGTACAACAGGTATTTCAAAGGCAAAACAAGTGGGTTTCCTCAAAAATATCCATTGCTAATGGTGGAACTGTGTCTTCATGGAAATTATTTGATCATCCCTTAGTGAATGACGATGCAAAAAGCATAATATGTACAGCTGATTATCTAATGACTACTAAATACACATTTAGGAACCACAGAACCAGGAAATACAATCCATCATATCTGACAGCAATTTTTAACACAGTTGTAAGGTTGTATTTCTTTACTTACATTTGGCAATTCAGGTAAAATGGTTCATTAGCATAGGTACAGTCATTTCTCTATGATCTGTGTTGCACGTGTGCCCTGGGTTTAGCAGTAGCAGTCAATTTTTCTCCTTAGTAGCTGGTGCAGCTGTGTTTTGACTTGCAGCCTGGGAACAAAGTTGATAATACTGATGTTTACTCTGACCAAGGACTTTGTGAGTCTCATGCTCTGCCAGGGAGAAGGGGAGGCAGGGAGGAAGGAGAGACAGGACATGTGACCCAAACTGACCAAAGAGGTATTCCATACCATACCACGTCATGCCCAGGATGTAACTGAGAGTTACCCAAAAGGGCTAGGGCTCTGGGGGGGTTGGAGGAGGTATCGGTTGGTGCTCAGTTGGGTGGGGTGTGGTGAGTTATTGATTGGCAGGTGGTGAGGTGTTGTATTCTCTTCCCTTGTTATTTCCTTTATCATTATTATTATTGGTGGTAGCAGCAGTGATTTGTGTTATACCTTAGTTACTAAACTGTTCTTATCTCAACCTGTGGGAGTTGCATTCTTTTGATTCTCCTCCCCATCCCTCCGGGAGCAGGGGGAGGGCATGAAAAGGGGGGTTGAGTGAGTGAACGAGCTGCGTGGCTGGGTTTAACCCACGACAACATGTATATCTTGTACCAAGACAGTATTAGGAGCAACATCGATGCCTATATAACTATGAACAAAGTCAACAATAACAATTAACTTTCATTTGATACAGATATATTGATAGAAATATTTTTGTATAGAAATGTCCCTCAAGAGAAGACTGAAAATGAGAAAAAGTCTGAAATGTACAGAACAAGAGTAATCCAAGTCAATATGCTCTTGTGCAGCATTCTGACCTGGAGCATGAGATCTTTGAGACTGTTTCTTGATGGATGAGAAAGAAAAAGTAACTCGCTTCTGTACAAAATATGAGTTATGATCATATCTGGGAAACAAATATCTATGAATAATATTATCTATTGGTTTCCAATAGTTTTCCATCTCTTTACATCTAAATGAGAGTTATAAAGGGGTAAATTTGCAATCATTTTCAGTAAAAAGGTTGAAAAAAGTATACCTTAAAAGATACCTTGCTTAACAGAATTATTTGTAAGAATATTTATTTTCACCTCTTCTAAGTTCTAATATGTACTAGTACTAAAAACTCCAGACTGCCATTCTTAACATGCTCAGGTAATGTGACTCCCATCATCTGACAGTGTAAAAATAAGATTATGCCTACAATTGCTACCATTGCAAAGGCTCCCAAATACAGCATTGGATATAAATCCACAATTTCTCAGACAATTGCAAGACCCAATTTTATTGCATCTAATGTGCAGGTAGATACATGTCGCTGTGACAAAGCAAATATCTTTGCTAATCTTGTTACCCACAGATGCAGTAATATATTTTTCCAGGCAGGAGAGGAGAAAAACATGTACCCTGAACTCCATAGTCCTGACTCATACTAATCTACTGCTGAAGTGGACTGGAGCTTTGAACAGTGTAAAGTTACAGTTTAATGAATGTTGGTTCTTCTGTATAGGAGAAATTCATATGCTTTCATACTCTCTCAGCTTCATTTCCTTCCAAGGCTCATTAATTTTTAAAAGAGCTAGCTTTGTTACCCTTGCCTCCTAGTAGGTGGTGTTGCACTAGCATAAATACAGGGGTATTTATATTTTGAGCTGGGAAAAGAGGAAAGGAGTATGGTAAAGCCCAATTGCTCAGCCAAAGAGGTTTGGCTAAGTATCCACATTAAGTCTAAGGAAACTGTCAATATATTTCATGGTGATCACTGGGTTGCCTAAATTGGTCACGTAACATTTTTGTTAATGTGCTGCAGTCATGGACACTTGTAACTTCACAGGGCCCTAGTACTTTGTCTGGATTCAGATGCTGTGCCTGTCACAATCAGACCACACAGTAAAGAAAGAAACAGTCTTCTCCCTTTTCAGAATCTCAGGTTTATCCACTGCAGCTTAGGGACTCTTCCAGCAGAGTGGAGCATGGACTAAATAATGTATTTATTCTGATGTGTTCAAGTTATTGAGTGTGGAAGAGTTTTGTTTTGTTTTTTAAAATAAATTATTTTAAAATATACCAGAAAAGTTGGCAACTTAAATGTTGGAAGATTCACCCAAAAGTAATAGGTAAAAAATTCATTTGCGTTTATCAAATGTTATTAAAACAGTTGAAGGAGACAAGTGGAAAGAGTCACAGGCAGTGGTGAATGGCCCAAAACTCCTGTTAGGAACACAAGAAAAATCTAATATAGTACTTAATAATCTTTCTTTTCAGTACCTCATCTTTATAGCATTATTCTCAGTCTTGGTACTGTTAAAATTCTCTTCAGACCAGTAAAAAGCCTTACCCCTTTCACACAGTCATATGTTGTGTCCCTTATCCATGACCAAGATCCTATCACACAGATACACGTATACTAGCTTTAGTATCTAAAATTGAGTACCTACTGTCAAGGTGAAAGTTACTGAAGGATACTTATGTCAGCCCCTTTCATGTCCTGCTTGTTTGTGCTGCTCCATTTTATATAAATTATTTAACTGCAAGTTGACTCAGAGAGAGAGAATGCCTCTAGCTTAGGCACAAGTAGGGTTCTTGCATCCAGTGTTCTCAATAACAAATAGCCATGGATTCAATGAAAAGCAAGATGTTTTTTACCCTGTTTGAGAGACTTTTTTAGGCTGAGGAGCTCTCTCATATGTCTGTCTATGCCATCTTCCAGCTTAGTGGAAGATATTCCCACACGTAACTACTGCGAAGTCCATAATTAGGATCTTAACTCTGCATCTCACATTCCTCCCAGGTGAATAAGAGCAGGTCAGTTAAAAATCAGGCATTGTGACACCTGTGACCCTTTACGGAACTAGGGCAAGATAAAAAAAAAAACAACCAGGATTTAGGGAGACTTGTTTGATTAGGCTGGAATTGTACCTCAGAAAGCTGAGTGTGGGATTTGTCTTTCTTTTATAATTTCTTATTTTACCTTGAAGCTCCTGAAGTATTTGCAGTTCTACTGCAATTCAAGCAAAGAACTAGACTGGCCCAGCATCAAAGCTCATCTCTCCCTGATAAGCTTAAGTAACATCTTCTCAGAGAGACAATATCTTTCTGCCAGAGTTACGAAGTTTGGAGCTCACATGCATTTTCTTTCTCTCTGGGCTCCCAGTCGCCATGTTTGTTTCTCAGTAGCAGCTCATCTCCAGCAATATCTTCTTCACAGTCTCAACCTGTTTGACTGGGAAGGCAGGGACAAGGTTCGAGCATCCTGGCATTGAGGAAGGCATGGTACTCAGCTCTCCTGCTCCCTGGGCAAGCAGTAAGACTGGGCAAGAGTGAGCAGCATCAATTACAGTGCCTTCTCTGTCTGTATTTTAAAAGGAAACACTACACTCTGTTTTTCTTTTTCAAAGAATTGAGGCAGATAGCCTCATTCTCAGGAAAAGACATAGGTTTTGGCTGGACAGAGGCAGCTGTTGGCTGCTGTAGCAAAGACTTCTTAGCTCTGGAAAAGGCTAAGATAACTTGAAGCCAGCGAGCTTAGGCAATTTCTTCTGCAAATGCTTTTTTGAAACATCTTTCTCAGACTAAATGAATGAGTGTGGATTTTATTTTCATTCAGAAGCCAGGTCAACATTCAGAGAGGTTTTAAAGCTCATACTATAATGACACTGAGATAAGTGCTTAAATGCCTGTCTTTATTAAATGTACCCCTTAACCTCAAGGGAGTAGGAACTCAAATTCCTGTGGGCTTTATTTTTATTCTATCCCCTCTCGTCTGAATGGTGTCTGCTCTCCTAAATGAGGGCTGGCTTTTGGAAATCGCATCCATAAAATGCTCATTATTGTGGAAAATTTTGCTTAGCCATTGGAGAAAATCTGCAGTCGTGCAAGCCAACCCAAACTGAATGTGGCAGGGTTCATTTGGAGCACTACCCCTGAGTATATTTTTTAGTAAGTAGGTAAATTAGCCGTGCACGCATGCACGGCACAACTTCCTTCCAAACATTCAGCTGTCATTAAACCCACTGCTATTATTTAAAGATGTCTAAGTGTGTACGATGTGCAGTTTTCAAGGGCTCATAATTCAACCAAATCAAAACCAGTTTTCACCAAACTGCTCCAAGGCTTCTTGATGAAAATGGTTTCCTTACTGAGCACCATTGTTTCCAGTTATTTCATCCTGCTAGGTGTCCAAAAAAGAAAGTCACAAGAATTTGTATTTGTATAAGAACTTTCACTCTCTCATTCAAAAATATATCACTGAGGATAAGCTTAGCAGGAGTAAGAAGGATTAGGCATTTATGTGGATAATGAGAACATCCATGATTACATCAGGAGGGTGAATAGGATGAAAACACTGCAGCGACCAGCCCTCTCCTGGAATTTTTTAACATTTGTTTAAAAATTTTGCAGGAGAAAAACTCCTATAATGGTGTAAACAAAGGGAGAGGGTTAATCAGACATGGATTAAATTAAAGTCACCCACCTAAGCGCATTGATTGCAGAGATTAAAAGCACCATCACCTTTCATCTATCTTGTTTACCTCCCAAGCACCCTTTGGCTTTTGTGTGGCATTTTGGTTTCCATGGCCACTGAAGGTTCCTTCCTATAATCAAAAACGACCTCCTGTTATAAAAGACTCAGAGTCTTTGCTCAGCAGGCCATTTCCCCCTTTTATTATTCTTTTCTCTTGCCTTCAGGGAAAGCTTTGTGCGAGCAGGACAGAGCACTTGGTTGGTTGGCGGTTGACCTCAGTTGCACACAATGAGCTCTGAGTGGTACCTGAAATGTGTGACAAAGAGAGAAGGGTCACTGGCTTAGAGCATTACAAGGGCATGGGCAGGCAAGTGTGATGACACTTGCCAAATGTCAGCATTCACCTAATTCAGGAGGGTCCCCCTTGATTGACAGTTCCTCGCTCTTCAGCAGTTAAAGACGGAAAATACAGAAGTTCATTAATTAATAACCCTGCTACAAACCAAAAATATAAAGGCTAAAATTAAACAAAAAACAAAGAAAAGGGCAAAAAAAGAAAGCAGCTAAGGAGAATGAAGCCAGCTTGGTATGAAATATGTGCAAAATGTGTATATATATATATATTTTAAGAGCATGCCTCAGTAATTTAAAGCCATTTTAACAGCCTACAGGCAAAATTTGTCATGGTATGTAGCTGAGTGCTGTGCTTGCTTAAAATGCTTTTGACAATGTGAGGAAAGCCTTTAAGCATTTGATGAAGGTAAGTTGGTTAGCAGGGCTTGGAAGCCAGTTTGCAGGTTCCAAGATAATTCCTCAGGATCCAATTAAACTGTTGAATTTTACATTCATTCCATTTTTCTAATGCATTTAGTTAAGGGGATTTCTCCTACACATAACCCCCACACACATACCCCCTGTACTTCCAAAGCAGTGATTTTAAATACAGTTCTGTGTGACTTCTTGGCTGGTTTCACCCTTTGATTGTTGAAGTGTGCTACCCTTAAAAAAAAAAAAAAAAAAAAAAGCCTTGAGCANCCCCCACACACATACCCCCTGTACTTCCAAAGCAGTGATTTTAAATACAGTTCTGTGTGACTTCTTGGCTGGTTTCACCCTTTGATTGTTGAAGTGTGCTACCCTTAAAAAAAAAAAAAAAAGAGACAGCTTTGAGCACATTTTTGTCTCCTGGCTACAGCAACTGGGAGATTCAATGCTGTATATCATAGCCGAATTAAGAGATGCAGTTTTGATTACAGAGATGTATATGAGACTAGTGCCTGGGGATAGCTGCTAAAGGCAGTGCAATGTTGGTAGTTTCTTATACTGGGTCCTTCTCATGTTTATCAGATGCCAGCTGTAAGATACTAAAACACTGGACAAAACAGGATGTGAGAACAACAGAATTCCTCTTGCATATGAGTACTCAGTCTAAGGGAAATACATCGTTACCAGCACTATTCAATTTTCAACAAATACTATTCAAAGATGAGCTTAGCTGTTATTCTAGCATAAGAATGCTTACGATAAAAAAATAGCAAATGTCGGAATTCAAAGTATTTGAACAAGAACTATTTTTACATGTGAGCACAGCAGATTCTGGTAGTGTAACCTTTATACATCCTTGTGTGGGAATGGAAATCTTTTCTGACATTTCCCATCACATAAGTATCTTAGACATGAGCATCGGTAGTTTGTCATAACAAAGAATATGTTCATCTGTCAGGCTTAAAAGAAATGAAAAGCTGTCTTACAAAAAGATCTTGAAATAACGAAATCCATCAAAACCAATGCTGTAACATTGTATTATAAGTTTAATACCAAATAGTGGGGTTTTTTTACTTCGTCTGAATTAATAGCTTTTAGCAGAGTAAATTTTAACAGAAAACATGAGAAAATAAGGACATTTATGTGCAGTAGTCCATCAAGAAACATTTGAAGTTCAAACCTGTAATTTACCTTTATGCTTGAAACTTTCATAGAACAAATAAAGGATGCCAACATGACCAATGAAAGTCTCCTGATGCATACAACAATGTAATCGCATCTGCACAGTACTGCAGTTTATCTGGGAGTAGGCACTTTCACTACTCAGTTGTGAAGAACATAAATTGGTCTTGTAGCTGAAAACATTTATGCTGAGAGGGGATATTGAGAACAGAGATTTCTGCCAGGAGCTCCATGCTGCTGCTCATGCAGCTTTCATCTTTGGAATGTTATGTTCAGATCTGCTTTAGATCATAAAAGAGCCGTGAGTTTCTCAACATCAGTAAGCATCAGGGCACAGTATGGCATAAACAGAATTTGAAGGACAAAGAATTTCTGTTGTTGAAAAATATTTCATTACCAGGAAGAGGTTTGTTGTTTTGGTTTGGGGTTTTTTGGTTTGTTTCCTTTCTTTTCTTTTCTTTTTTTTTTTTTTTTTTTTTTTTGGGGGAATTACCATGACAAGAT
>NDXB01018607.1:154814-170259 GCA_002631895.1 Agapornis roseicollis
ATAAAAAAAAAAAAAAAAAACAAACAACCCTCATGAATCTGCAGGAAAATCAACCACATGATAATGATGAAGATTTTTCCTGTGTGTCAGCACAAAAGTATGATATGTTTCCAGATGCATCTTCCTTGGGTAAAAGAGAGGAATCAAACTGTTTCACAGCGCTTTGCCTTACTGGACCAAATTTATCTCGGTTGTAGCCTGATGATGTCAACAGAGTTACAGTGTGGATGAATACAGGTCATTGTTTCTGCAGTTGGCAGAGAGTGCATGTGTGGGAGGAGAAAAATGAGATCTTCTAACCCAGAAAAAACATGAGTATGAGTTTAGACACATACTCCTATTAAAACTGCACCATAATTTTGTCACTGGAAGTTTCAGAACAAATGAACTCCAAATGAAACAGAATGAGGGTGTTTCTCCAAGCTATTTCCTGTGCTTCTGTCAGCATTACTGCATGACAGAGTATGACCACATGATGTTAGGCTTGAGATGTAAAACATGGGAACTGGCTTTTCTTAGTGGTTTCCAGACCATGAATTCCAGCTAAGCTAGGTGTCCTGTTTCTATCCAAAACTTACCTGTCACTAATTAGCATTAAGGAACAAAAAAAAAATAAAAAAAATAGAAAATCCACATGGACCTTTTGGCTATGTTTGATGCTTAGTCCCCTGGGGAGCAGATTAAGTGCCATGCTGGTTATCCAGTTTTCTTCAGTATAATGTTTCTTCTAAATCCTAAAAAACAACTATCTGAAAAACAAAATCCAAGTGCAATGCAGAAAACTACAGCACAAGTAGTACCTTCGTATTCCAATATCCTGTGGCTTTGGCATTTGCTGTGCATCTCAGTGGGTCATATTGCCAGGGACTAACCCCAGGCAAAAGGGCTCTCCTCTTATAGGAGTTCCCACTGCTGGGCCATAGAGATACATCTTACCACCTGCTTGTCTTGCAGACCCACTGGGACTATCTACTGTTTTTTTGCTGTGGGTCTTCATTGCCCACTCAGAAATCAATGTGTTTAACTACACAGTAGCAGCTATGCAAAGCAGTGGAGTTTTCCAGATGGGTACCTGCACTGCAAGGTGAATTGTAGAACAGGTACATGACTGCCACACAGTCAGACAAGAACTGTTCCTGCCAAGACAGCTGAAGAGGTTGCTGCATTATCACCTCCACCCAAGCTTCTTTCCCCAATTTACCAGCCTCTGCTGTGCTTTACAGATCATCTTAGCACGAGTAGGAAACCAGAGAGTCCTGAAAAATGCATGGACATCTATGGCCTAGAAGCGAAACTGTTGTGTGAACTGGTTTCTTTGCACACTGAATGGGAAGGAACCATCGAGCCTGGCATTTTGAAGGAAATGTAGCTTTCTCTGTTAATAATTCCCCAAAACCTGAGTCACTTGTATAAAAATGCTGTGATATTTGGAGTATACCTAGTGCTTCATAATAGTTATTGGCATCGAAAATTAGCATGCTGTCCTTATTGCTAGAAACGGAGAATGAAAATGACCAATACGCAAGTTTGTGGTGGACCCTGGAGTATGCTGATGTGTGCCAGGACAATTTCAAATTCTTCCCTTTCTGAATTCATATAAATTAAACCCAAAATCACTCCAGAAATCCCAATATATCTGCTTTACGTGTGTTGCAAATATAAATTCACAAGTTTCTGCCAAGGCAATCTGAAATTTCAGGTAGAATAAAATTCATGTCCACAGCCAAGTATTAAGTGCAAAGAAAAACATTTCTGGCAATCAGGTTTATTTTTCATAGACCATATATATCTTCTGCACTCATCTTGTGCAGGACACACACCTCTTTCTCTTAAAGGGAGGCATCCCCCTCTTTCCAGGTCCCCCACTTAAGAAACAGCACACAGTAAATTTGTTTATGGCCTCCATTTTATTAATAGTGGCAATCAGAGGAGCTTTTATGGATATGCTTTGTTCGCTTCAGCTCTTGTTTTGTCTTCTGAGTTGGTGGGAACCCCCACAGGACACTCATAAATGGACAAATTTACAATCTAGCCTGTGGAAAGTGCCCACAGCAGCAGCTACATCCAAGTCCTCTTTGTGCTCATGCACCAGCTGTGATGCCAGAGGGCGTGGGGTCAGAGCAGAGGGCTTCCTCTGGCTTTCTACAAACTGGAATCAGCCAACCTTCATTTATCTATGGTTAAAGACTTGTTTTGGTTTCTCAAATCATGACTCCACAGAGCTGTTTGGATATTTTTAATCGAAAGACAAAGCACTTCCTCTTTCCAAACTCTGTGCCTGCAAGGAACATAACAAACTAATCATTCAGATTAATTAATTCTGTCAGAAAAATCTCTACAATTCTTACTAACGCCGACTGTTTTATAATCCTAATGAAAGGAAAAACCTGTCACTGATAATTTTCGATTGACCCATTTTTGTGCAGTGGTTGGGGAGAGGAGACTGTTGTTTGTTTTTATCTCTAAGGACCATAAGCATGAAAATGATATCCATAAATCTTGCATTTCAGCCTTGTATTCCCAACTCAGACTTCAAAGGAAACATTAGCTAGTCCAAAAAGCCCAACAAGATTGTCAAATTGACCATTTGTGTATGTGTGGATGAGTGCCTTTCAGCTACCTGTGACTTAAGTTTCAAAATATTCCCAGGATAGGGAAACATTACTTTTCCCCATTTGTAAAGGGGAATCTGAGATGGAGAAAATCTAAGCGAATTGCCAAGGCCATGGAGGTAGTCCTTGCAAAGCCAAGGACTGGAATCCAAATCCTAAGAGCTCTAGCCTAGCATTTGAAAGCACACCCTCCCTGAGGGTTTTAATGTAATATAAGAAGTTTAGGATTGAGAGGCCACTTATAAAACAAGTTTTTATGAGGAAATGCGGAAAACAAAATACTAGTTTCCTACATTTGCCTAATATTATAAACACCTAGCTACTAACCTCAGTGAGGAGGCTGCCAAACAAACACAAACAAAACATAAAAGCACTTAACAGGAAAAATGCCCTAAATTTTAGAGGTTTTTTTCATATTGTCATGCTCTGAGGTCATCTATTTCTTCTATATTTGGTAGCTGAAAGTTAAATGTGTCAGACAGTTGCATTTCTCATTACTGAACAAAGAATGGTATAGGAAATCTGTTCTTCAATATGCAGCCTTTTATTTCTAGGTCACTAATTTGAATCGATCCCTGATCAGCAGTGACTGAAAGGCATTAATATCCGGCAGCTGTTCTGTGGTTTGTGCTAAATGAGGGAGCATCTTAGTTATTTCCCAGCAGTAGCCCTTCTCTCGCACCACCCCAACAAGCTGGCAGTTTTCACAGAGAAGCAATGGATTGATTGTGCATGGCACTTGCAGCTATCTGAAAAGTAATTAACCTATTTTTCCTGAGTTTTACTGAGAGCATTTGTTTTTTTCAAATTATCCATATTTTTTTCACAGTGGACTTTTTAATATTAAATGGGACCATCTTGTTGTTTTTATATAAATGCATTCTGCTGCATTCAATGTCATGACTGCAACTGTGATGCTATCAGCAGTGATCAGAGGTTGGTCATTTACACCCACAACAAGGAGGGCCAAAACAAGTGTAGGTACTTTCTGTGAGTGAGATTCATCTCTTGAACTTCAACCATCTACAGGTCTTATACCTAATGTCATCTGTTTGGTCTAAAAGAATCACCTAGTCTGCTATTGTACTCCAAATCTCTAGATTAAGACAAAGCTCACATGCTTTGTCCCTACCAAGGATAGATGTTAGTTGGCTACAGAAGAATTCCACCCTAAGTCTTCAACACTTTTTGCATTCCCTTCTGTAATAGCTACAGAAACACTTGATCACTGTAAAGAATATACTGCCTTTGTTTAGAAGGATGCATTTTTTGCATTCCTTTCTGTAACAGCTATAGAAACACTTGATCACTGTAAAGGGTATGCTGCCTTTGTTTAGAAGGATGCATCCATAGTATCTAGCAGATATTACTGTTGAGAAAAGGAAATTAAATTGCTAGATTCATATTTTATGGGCGCTGGATTCCTGGTGAGAAGGTGAAAATAATTAAATACCATGGGGTTTGTTGTGGGGGTTATTTTTTCTAAATTTCTCCTGCCGTTCTGACATGACCTCCCAAAAGGTTGGCATACAGAACACAATGCACAATACTTCTACTCCCAAAATATCTCTGCTTTGAAAAATGCCTTCCACGAATTACTTTCTGTCTCTGACAGTGTGCTGAAGCCTAATCATTCATTCAACCACAAAAAAATTCTAGCCTTTACTACCATCCTTTCTTTCCTTTTTCCAAACATGTCAATACCTGCTGAACAGAAACAACACTAGAAATCATAACTGTCTAGTGCCACTATTTCTGCAGCATAATGAGTTGCTGAGTTTTTCTTTTAGCATTTTGATAACAATACCATGCAGCCAAATTGTCTGGTAACATTAAAAAAATATCACAGGAAGAGTATAACTTGGCTGTAAAAATTCACTGAAACTTGGCATAAAAGATCTTAGACCAGAAGCAAGTTTGCTTTACAAAATCTAAAATCCTTCTTTCAGATTCTTCCCATGACCTTAAAAGCAGCTTTTATTGTTTTCAAAGAGACAAGTTGCAAGCCAGTAAACGATGATGTGTGTAACTATGCTTGTGAAAAGAAAACAGAAAGAATGAGAAAAGAAACTTAGAGTGCTTGCAATAATTCATGTAGAAACGAGTTTATTTTTAAATCATAGGCATTTTAAGGAATTTCATAGGCATTTTAAGGAATTTCATAGGCATTTTAAGGAATTTCATAGGCATTTAATTCACTGCATCAAAGTTCATTCATAATGTTGCACATTAAATATTTTTCATTATATATTTTTCTTTATTTTTCTTAAAATCATATTTTTTACAGACATGTGGGGTGTAAGAGGAGATATATGGTAATTACATTGTCACTGTATGTGAACAGAAAAACTAAAATAAGGAGAAGATATTGTTCTTCATTATACCTATATAAATGTGGGTTATCTATACTTAGAGTTAATGGAGCTACTCTTGGTTTAGCTTTGTGTGATTGAGAACATTATTACTAACAATTGCTATTTGTATTACCCAAGGAAACTGGAAACCTTAATCAGGAAGAGTACCCCATTGCTTTAGGCATTGTACTAATGAGAATAAGAAGGGAAGATTTCAGGGGTCTAAGTGCATACATTAGATGGAATCAGACAACCTGATGGGAGAGCTGAAGGAAACTATGTAATAGCACCCACCAGTCAATTAAATAGGCTTTCTGAGGTCAGAAAACAAAGCAGGTTTACATGCATTTGTAGGGATTTCATCTTCCTCTCCACATAAGTGGAGAGAAGGATAAAAAATTGGAAACGCATGTCTGAAAACTGAAAAGGAGAGGATGGAAACTGGTATCACAGTCCAAATGGAGGTAACAGTTGGCCTTTTAGTACTGCATACCATGTCATTTAAGTGGGAATAGGGAAAAGTAGTGCGCTTGTTACAATGGAGAAGAAGACAGTGCAAGGAGACAGAGTTCTGACAAACTCAATATGGGAATAGCAGTCTTGACAGCAGCACTCCAAATAGATATAAAGGGAGTATGATTTGTCAGCAACAAAAACACAGGATGTTGCAGTAACTGAGACACATGACTGAGATACATGCAAAATAAGTCTGGATATGAGTTTTAGCTGTAACAATGAGAAAAAGGCCTGTGCTTGTAATACAACACAAAAAGAATTAGCAATACATAGACATATTCTGGAAATGAAGACCCTTGGAGGCATGATCTGTAGAGCACACCATCCTCTGGAGCTAAGTGGCAGGCCAGATGGTTTAGTTGTTCACAGTGATCAAAAAGATGCTGTGAGGCACACAGAAGACATAGATGTAAATGTTGCACCCAATGCAGGTCATGGACTGACTGATGAAAAGGGGAGGGAAAGAGAAAGAGGCACTGCAGAGGAAAGGGAAAGAGTAACAGAGATGTAGAAGCCCCAGCTGGAAGCCAGCTTCTAATGCTCTGTCCATACCAAGTAGCATTTCAGCTTCCTGCCCTAAAGTGCTACCTATATACACTGAAAATTACTACCTGGCATAGCTCTGGACTTTGTTAGATTTGTGCTCTAGTTCCACTGATTTCTATCTATATCAGTAGTGGCACAGCTCAGAATTAGCACATTAGCCTTTATAACTCTCTTTTGGGCTGACTCAGAATATTCTGGTCTACTAAAAATCCAGTATTTTAAAATATCTCACTTTAACCATTCATACCTTTACTGATGAATGATATTCTGTCAAGAAATCAAGAAACCCAACCCATGTTAACCTCACCAAATGTGTTGAGATTTCAGGTTGCATTTAACTGAACTCATTTGGAATCTCCAACTTCAGTTAGAGCCTTAAGAGTTGTATCTTTATTCTCTCTACGTATCCATAGATGTTTCCTCTCCTCAGACTAATTTTAAATATCTGGGGTTTGTATTTCCATATAAATGCAGATAGATTATACATATTTTTAAGCCAGATGCTCATATACATGCACATTTTTCCTGACTCAGACAGGAAGAATATTGTTTTAATATGCCTCACTGGTGTCCTTACTATACACTGACATATACACTGGTGTTCTTAATATAGATTTGTTCCTAAAGAATGAAAATTCTTTCTTTGCCTCATTTATATAAAAGGGCTTTTATTGATTAAAGTCACATTTATTCTAATGTTTTAGGGACTTGGGGATTTTACTCTTTCACTGTTTTTTTTAGCTATTCTCTTAGTGAACACATCACAGACACACACACACAAACACCCTTTTTTATTTTTTTTCTTTGCATGTGATAAATCAAGTTACTTTTTCACTCTGGACTCCATTATGGGATCACAGTGGCTATACAAACCACACGGAGTTAAGCAAACAAAGGAATTTTTTCATTTTCTCTTTCATTCAATAAAGTTCCATTTTCTGTCATCCTGCAACCTTTTGACCTGAGTCCTAATGGCACTGGTGACTCAAGGGCAAAAGTTCAGCTGTAGGTTAAGTCTGTATGTGTTTGTGCTGGGCAGGAGACAGTTGCTTCTTGCTTCCTGTTGTCTCCCCCCAAGCCCTGCCATCCCTCTCCAAACCACCGACCTTGCCCCTGCTGCGAGCTCCCCCAGCTCCAGCCCTCCCTCTGTGAAGACACTGAGAAGGGCTTAGAGTAAGCTTTTCCCCAGCATATTGTTTGTCTTGCAGCTGTCAACAAAAAACACCGTCTTATTTTCTTTCTCCGGGGATAGAAAAAACACAGGAGAAATATCTAGCATACTTTGGACTGGCAGTCAGTGCTAACTTCTTACAGCCAGACACTTTGGTCACTGCTATATTTTCTTTCACTCTCAGCATCTATAAGATACCTGTATTTCTGAGAGAGGCCATGGGCCCCTTCTTTACTCTGGGGAGCACTTGCACAAATTGTACTAGCTCCCAGCATCACTGCTGAACTCCCTGTTTACAGAGTCTTCAAAACCATTTTTCAAGGTGCTCTGAATGCACATGATACCTCAGGTGCACTCACCTCTCCCAACACCCTCCAGCAGATGTTTCCAGTCTGGCCTGAAATGACAGTACCTTTTAGGTACTTATAGATTTTTGTAGGCCGCCAGCATTGCATGTGTCCCCAGAGACTCATACTGCTAGGCATATTATCTCCCTCCAGTGTAGTGGCTCTGGTATAATGTTTTACCCTCTCTTTCACAAGAATATGACACTGTTCAGCCCAATAGTTCCTCACAATGAGTTCCTTCCAGCCTCCTCTTGGTTGCCAAACCCCTAGTTCTTCAGGTAGCCCACCCTTCATCACCAGACAGCAGGCCACTAGCCATTCAGTGAAGTCACCCATACCCAATACACTTGTTTGAATAGGTGAATTGCCCAAGAGAAGCAGCGTAGGAGGAGCTTGTACCACTGTTGCCAGACTTTCCTCTCTTACTGACCAAGGACACAGGTGAGCAGAGTGTTTCTGAGTCTATTTCTGGCCATTTAGACCTGCAGGGGCAGAGCAAACTCTGCAGAGAGGAGAAAATGGCTGTTACTTTGCAGGAGAAACACATCAGTACTTGAATAAGCTTGGCATTGAATAAAACCTCAGTCTTTCCTAAAGAAAATCTTTGACTTACAGGTCTGGCAAGCTGCTGTAGCATGAGCTCTTGGCTTAAAGGATCAAAGTATGTTTTCCCAGTAAAAGGTCTATTTGTGAACTTGCAATGACATAAAAGGGTGGTCTTTCCCAAGTATGAGAGCTGGTAGCAGTGCAGGTGGTACTGTTCCCACCATCTGTCCTGTGGAAGACTACATTTCTTCATTTCCAGAACATCCAGCAGCTCCTGACAGCATCAGAGAGGGCCCAGGTTGTAGAGGAGCTTTGCTGGAAGACAAGCAATTGGGCAACTCACAGCCTTACCAAGAGCCAACCATTGTAACCATGGACTGTTAAGAGTGCCCATGTTTTCTGATGGAGTAAAACTAAGGGTGTGAGAAGTGTGGAGTAACGGTTTAATAACACAGACTGGACTGTAAACTGCAGAGGGAATGCCATAGCCTCCCCCCATTCAGCCACAGTCATTCCTTACTTCCTCTAAACGTGCAAGAGACAGCTACACTAGCTAAACACCTGCCGATTTTGTAGGCTCCCACAGCCTCAGTGTTGGAAACCTGAGTTAGGAAACCATGTCTGCAAGGATCAAGCCATAAAAGACATACTGGGTATACAGTATTAAAGGTGGTAAGCACCTGTGTGTTGAGGCACATGGTCTCACGGTGGCAGATAAGAAGGGTGTCCCAGTCATGCAACCCTGAAGGACAGCATGGCAGAATACTTGAGAGTTATCTCTTTGGAGATTTAGGCTTACTTTTCCCTAATTTTATCTCATACATAATAGAATTATCTGAAATGAATGAAAAATATATTAGGAGCCCCCAGGCTGTTAACTGGGCATCTGCAGAAACGTGTTGGTGCTACAAGAGACCTGCTACTAATGGCCAAGCTAGAGCATTGCCCATATGTAAGTTCCCTGCCTTTGTTTTAGTAACCTGCTGAAGGTCATTAAACCAGCAAGGGCCTCCAGGTGTGTTTAATCTAAGAGGACCAAAAAAAGACTCCAGGTGGCCCCATAAATGGGGGAGTTGGATTGTTTTTGCTTCTGTTGTGAGACTGTGCCTATTCTGAGCTGGTCACAGAGAACAAGGTGGTCTGTGTTAAAATACTTTTGAGTTGCAGTTTCTGCATTCTGAAAACTGGACTTCGAGGAAAAATGGGCCTATAGGTAAGTTTTTGCTCCCTGATCTTAGGTCTCCCAGCAAGAATGGCTGCTGGGACCGCCCTAACTGAGGAAACCGAGGTCTTGACACTCAGCCAATCCAGTTATAAATGCAATGCAATACACCAGTTCCAGTAGAACCCCGCATGCACTGCAGCTAAACCCAGGAAAAAGATGTCTGTTGCTCTGTCTTTTAGTGTGCAGAGAAATGTTCCATAAGCTTTGAAACTTTTGTGTCCTGTAGGGTTCAGGCTGCTCTATTGTGAAGTGATCTGTAACAATCCATACACAAATTGATAGAATACACTAAGAAGTTCAGGCAGTTGTCTGGATATAAAATTAATTGGAACAAAATTCAGCTGTTAGGATTAACTGAACAAACATACCAAACATTACTTAGTTGGTGGGATTTTCAGTGGTTTCCCAAAAGCATTAAAACATCCAGGTATTCTAATCCCTCGGGATTTAAAACAAACAGTTAAAATCAATTTAGATCTGATTATCAGGCAAATCATTAATGACCTGGTAAATGGCAGTCTGGCTTGGCTGCTGGGAAAAGCTGGCATAATGAAAAATAACATACTAATGAAAAATAACGTACTGTGCATACACACATAGAAGCCTCATTTTCCAAAGTCTACCATGCTGTTTAGATACTGGCACTGGTTCCAGGCAGCCTTGGAATCCCATGGCTAGTGACGCCTGCAAAAGGCAGACTATGCCCACACTATATAGCAGTTTGTACAGGGTCTTCCTCAGTCCCTGAGATGTTCTTATTACTCATTGTATGTTTTGTTCCAGTTCAAAGTGTCTAAATAGCACAGGGACTGTGTCACAGCTGCCAGGGAGGACCAAAGTTATTTACTGCATTCCTTAGCTGGTGCCATGAAGGCCTGTATGGGCATTTGAGAGTTGGGTGCTGCCAGATGATTGTTTAGGACAGATTAAGGCCAGATTAGTAGTCACGTTCTCTGAAATGAACCCTCTTTAGTCATCTCTGAGTTTTATCTCCCTAGCAGCTAGTTGGGGCAGTCTGAAATGGAGTTGGGGAATTAAGTAGTAGCTAAGAAATATGGAAAATCAAGTATCCTGTGATTGAGGGGGTTGTGGCCTCTTTTTGTTTGTTAATGCTGGTAAGTCATGCAGTCAGAGGATGCCTCAGAAATAAGGCAGGTCATGCAGTTACCCAAACACCAAGAAGATGCTGTTTCAGTTTCTGCAGTGTGCCTGTTGAGGTTCAGGTGGCTACAAAAGTCAAACAGATTTAGTTGATACATTTTTACGAGCTATCAGATAGGAGACAATGTTGAGATTTTTAATGAATACCAAGGTTCCTCCTTAATCACCTTAGTCTGACAATGAAAGCTTTTGGAAAAAAGTAGAAAGACTCAAGAACATTAATGTTGCAAGGTAATGACCTTCTATGCAAATTGATTTCTGGCAGGCAGTGGTATAGGTTCTTCTGGGAAAAGGAGGAATGTTTGTTTCCTTTTATAGCTCTATTTTCTGTTTCATAACCAGATATACAAACACATGTATTAAAAAATCTTAAATAAAAGATTATCATAAAATTAAAGTACCTAATATGATTTATATTGCATAATATTGAAACAACAACAAAAAAATTAGTCGAGACCACATTTTTTGCTTGTGAGCTCTTGAATGGGGAGGTATTTTTGTAATAACACCTATTTTTGCATCTTATAAAGAATCAACAATCTGATGGTAAAATGGGATTAAAAATGGAAAGAAATTATTTATAAATACTCTTTAAAATATATACATATTGAAACTTCTTCTTCATGTACCTTTGCATTCCAGAATTAAAAATAAAAAAAGTTGGATTTATGTATTAGCAGATCAATAAGGAAAGCAGCTCAAAGAGCCACTTGACAGAACTTAAAGTAGATTGGATGCAATAATTACCAGTAACTAATTGCAGAAATAAGACTCTCAGGACTGGAGAAAATCATAGTTTGCTTGCTGCAAATTCCACACTAGCACTCTTTTAGTCTTACAGGGGAAAACCAAGATAAAACTTCAATGTACTCTTCAACACCGAAGAAGATGACATTATTTGCTTTTCAATTCAAAAGTAATGTTGTATATCTTCTACAATCTCACTCAAGGACTTATGGGGTTCATTGGCTTGACTGGACCCTAATAGCAGCACACAATTCAGTTTGAGTGAGCTTTTGGGGTTTTTTTCAGCTACACTGCTGAATCTTTTCCAAGCTCTGATATTAAAAGCTAACTTGCACATATGCCTACCCAAACTGCAAACCCCAGACTAACTGCAATGTAAACCTACCCTGGAACTGACCTAGAAGACCAGACATTGACTTCAGGTCTAGGAGACCTGGCTTTCATCACTCAGGAAAATGCATCTTTAAATGATGGGAAGATTTTACTAATCAGCTATTAGCTTTCAACTAATGTGCTTTCTGGAGGGCTGTTTGACTGCACCATTGTCTCTTCCCTTTTCATTGTTAATCTGCAGATCCAGGCAAAGCAAGATGTCTCCAGAACAGGTTGATTTATGCCAGGGGGACTTTCAGGACCTCTGAAATCAGGGAAGCAATTTGGCACTCAGCTTCTACTCTTTGCAAGGAAATATAAGAGGGTGAGGGGGAAGGAGAGGAGGATGTGCTTGAAGAAAGCTAAGAATTGCTAATAATGGTTTGGCAGGACTGTTAAGAGCTTTTCTTCTTATTCTGATATTCCATGTTGATAGCCCAGTGGCTAGCTGATTAATTGTTTTTCAAAAAGTCTGCATTTTTTAAGTGGCCTTCCATGGTTTCAGCTATTTTCATTACCCCATCACCATTAGCTTCTAAGTACTTACTGGCAAAGTGACACACATGTGGTTAACACATGAGTGTCTATGAATTGGTTTCTTTAACAGGGCCCAGGGGATAATTCTTAAAATTCTCTGTCTACATGCTGTCTACATTTTTACTAGGAAAGGAGGGGTAGTTTGAAGAGGGACACTTGTAAATTGAATTTACTAAAGCGTGTGATCCAGATTGATTGTAGTCAAGCATGCTTGCTTCAGACCAGGGTTTAGGGAGATCCTATGGAGGGAATATATAATATATACTAAATGATGTTACTATGGCTCTGAAAAGAGAGGAATTCTCCAACTGTCAGCCTCAGAAACAATTCTTTTAAAAGTATGGGGTTTATATCCCTTTCCTTTCTCTTCTGTTATCACAAGGAATGTGTTTAAGTGAAGGCAGATGCAGGCCACCACCCTGGTTTCCCAGCACCCTGGTTCAGTGACGTATTGGAAGATGTCAGGGCTCATTCCTTACTTCTGCCATTGTTTAGACCCAGCCAGTAACTCAGCACCATGCAGTCATTTACTCACCTCTGTCCTTCCCCCAGCCAAGTGGGACAGGGAGGAGAATCAAAACAATGTAAACCCCATGGCCTGAGATAAGAACAGTTTAATAACTAAAATAAAGTATAATATAGTGATAATAGAAAGAATACCAATAACCAATGACCTCCAACTAGAATTATAACCTTAAACCCCCTGGAAGCCCCCCTACTAAACAGCTATTCTATGTGAGAAGAAATGAAAGCTCAGAAAACACAAATGCTGCACAATACAATTGCTCACTGCTTGCTGACCAATACCTAGCCTGACCTAAGCAGCAATCAATCCCTTTGCTGTGACTCCCTCCAGTTTACATGCTGAGCATGACATGTTGTGGTATGGAATACCCCTTTGGGTAGTCTGGATCAGATGTCCTGCCTCTTCTTCCTCCCAGCTTCTTGTGACCCTCCTCCCTGGCAGAGCATGAGACAGAAAAGTCCTTGATCAGGGTAAGTGCTAATGAGCAACAACTAAAACATTGCTGTGTTATCAGCATTGTTCTCAGACTAAAGCCAAAACACAGCACTGTACTGGCTACTAGGAAGAAAAATAACAGTTACAGCTGAACCCAGGACAACCTCTGCACATATTTTTTTCCCCTAAACTGAAGGTAGAACACAGCCACTTCTGATCCTAATGTGTAGCCAAGAGTTACTTGGGTACATGACTACAGGGCACATCACCCAGTTGACTTAGCTTCAGCGGGGGCATGGGCCAGGTGAGATAGAGAAACAAGATACAACCCAAAAACAATGACCCAGCCACAGAGCCAGCCACAAAAAGGCCCTGAAAATGGGAAATGGGAATGGAGGCTGTGTCTCATTCTGCTATTTCAGTTTCAGACAACTGCCATCATTGGAAACAACAGTTCAGAGGGTCCGCAACCTACAGCCGCCCTTTGTTAACTAATATTCAGATTCCTGCAAGCCAGAACAAGGGCAGTTTAGGCACATGTGACTGCTTATTTAGGCATTATGAGGAGTGAAGGCTGAGAGTCAAAGACAATCCGTTTCAGATTTCAAGACAGATTTTTCTCTTTTCTTTCTTTACCATGGCAAGAGATTAACCATTGGTACAAACTACCCAGGGGAGTGCTGGGTCCTTCACCTATCAAGGCTTTTAAATCAAAACTTAGTGTCTTTCTGGAATACATAGTATCTAGAAGTATGCTGCCAGCGTAGGAGATAACTGGAAGAAATTATGACATCTTTAGGTGAGGTAAGACTGGGTTACCTAGGGCCAGAAAGGAGCATTATGCCAACAAATTTTTAGGGAAGACTTCCCTCAGTAACCCCTTTATTTCTTCTCTGTTCTGATTGTTATAATCCATCCACCTCTTAATATTAACACTTAAACATAAAATCCAGTATATCTTGGAGATCGCCATAGAGATAAACACAGAGTAGCAACCACCAATATCAGAATGTCTCATTCAATTAAAAAAAAATATTAAATTTCTGGAAAGGTCAGATCTTGATCTGCCTAATGTTGCAGTAAACACTAGAAACTTTTAGGAGTATCTCACAAACCCCCTAATTTTAAGTAAAGGTATGATTTTAGACCTGCATTCTTGCTCTCTTTCTCTTTGGGATGAGGCGTTTATTCTGAGCAACTCCCAGTTGTGAAAGTAGCCCTTCTTATTTGTACCAGCTAAACCCTGTCCAAGGGAAAGCTAGAAAGAGCTAGAAAGCTAAAAAGAGCTTTAATACTTACCTATTGAAACCTCCCTGCACCACATTCTTGTGCCTGTAGCAAACAGATAAGCCCTTTGAAAGGTCAAGTAATGTTTCCCAGGCAATTGTACAGTTAACAGGCTGGTGAGGCCTCACTAATTTGCTAAGGTTGGAAATGAGACTGCATTTGCCTAATGTATCCTGGAGCTTCATCCAGACTGTCAGAGAAGAGATGGAGCAACAGGCAACCTTCTTCCCGTGCAGGCAGCTGTAATAAAGACATTTCCCTATGCACTATTAGTTGAATGAGACCTAGATGATAGTAATCCTGTTGTAACAACACAAAACCAAAATGAATTCATTCATTTTATTGAGCACCATAGATTGACTACAACAATAAAGTGGTAATACCTGTCCTCCACAGATTTTATCTTTATTGTTCACAGTTTAGTTGTGCCTCTAAAACTAGGATATACAAATGTGTTATTAAAATGAGACATCTGGCAGTGGCCCTAAATGCCTCCATATCAGGAATTTACTGTGTATTACTTGTCTGTTGTGCACATCTGCAGCAGCAGAGAAAATCACATCTGACAGCAATGATACAAAACATTCACAGGATGTCTTTGCAAAGGCATGAGACTGAATGAATCCAGGCTTTTACAGTCCTTTACAATCTTCACTGAACCTGATCGAGCTGAAGATACCCATTTTATGGCACTTCTCTCAATTTCCAATCAGCCATCGTTTCTTGAGGCGGAACACCAAGAAATCTTTCAAATAAATATGCCTATAATGAATAACTTTTCATGGCACTTTTTATGAACTGGAAATTGTGTAAATGTTTGTGTGCTTTGTGGAATCGGGACCTAGCTGTTCTGTCTGCCAGAAATAATCTTAGATGCTCACACAAAGAAACAAACCCCAAAGACTTCTAAATGATGTATGTGGCCAAGTTACTATCTCAAAACCTGCTTCCTTCAAAAGACATTTGTAAGACAAGGATTTAAAAAAAAAAAAAAACCAAAAAAAACAAACAAAAAAAAACCCAAAAAAAAAAAAAAAAAAAAAAAAAAAAAAAAAATTAACTT
>NDXB01018607.1:175453-195602 GCA_002631895.1 Agapornis roseicollis
TTTTTTTTTTTTTTTTTTTTTTTTTTTTTAACTGTCTTTTTTCTTTTCCCTTTTTTTAGGAGAGGGGCAGCTGGGAAAAAGATTGAATGGTCGGAAAACATGTTTAACACTGAAACAACCAGAGTAATAATAGTGACAAAATTGCTTTGGAAAAGTTAAACAAAAGAAGTGTTAGAAACAGGAAAGGGCCATATGGCTCAACACGCCTGCCATTTTCTGGTTTATCTTAATTGTTTCCCTCACTTCTCCACAAATGAATACAAGTGTCTCAGACTCATTTATATGCTTTCATTTCCCTTTCACAGTAACTTGTTCCAAGGTAATTTAAGCCAAGCCACTTAAGTGATATTTAGCTATTTGACTGTTTAGAGAACAGCAGTTTAGCTATATTCATCAGCCCGCTGCAGCTACTGTACTTGTTTTCAGACTTCAGTTACACCAATCAACTACCTACTAAATGGCCCTTTTTGGGGTAAACTAAGTCACACAGGCCTTGACCCAGAAGCCAGTAAGGTCAAGAGCAGTCATGTCATTCACTTTAACAGATTTTGCTTCAGGCATATTCTTCCACTTTAAAATTTAATTCCAGTGAAATGTAAGGGTTAGGGATAGGTTTTGTTCTCTTCCCAGAAATCGAGGCAGTTGATTTATATTTTCTCTAAAATGTTTAGTTTAAGACAGTCATATATTACATTATTGTAACTGAAATGACAGATGAAACCTGAAATCTCTGTAATACTTCCCAAAAAGATTTTCCACTGAAGACAGTCTCTGGTAGGGGAGTGAGAGAGAGGTGCTGAGGCTTAAAAGGTATTTTAATATGTGAAAATTCTTCCAAACAGAAGATTTCAAATCTGGCCAGCCCTACTCTGAGTCAGACTGTGATAATTTTGGCTTTGATTTTAGCTGTATTATCCCTGTGCTGTCTACCTGGTCACACAGATATGACTGCAAAACATGTGGAAAGAAGCTAAAAGAAGGTGCATTTAGATGTCTGGGGATGGCCATGATGCAAAAAAAGACCCTATGTCAGGAAGGAGAGTCAAACCAAAACATTTCCTATTAATAATAACATCAAGTGTAACCATGGCAAGCTGTTAAGCCTTTAAATAAACATACCATGACAAGCTGAAGCATAAGCTTCAACCAGCTTGTTAGAACACAGTCCTCTACCATGACAGAAGTTAAGATGTTCTGCATGCATGAATCTTGTGCCAGGGCACAAACCGCAGCTTGGCTACTCCAGCTACTCAGAGTAAGCAGCAGATTATGGGGAAAGCACTGCTAATGGAGAAAGACAGTGCTTTTCTCATCTTCAGGCTCTTTTCAGCCTCAGAAAATGCTGACTGGTAGAATCTGCTCAGAAAACTCTTGTTCAGACACAAGCCAGTAAATTTGTTCATTCTTACAAAAGATAATGAATGATTAATAAATGAGTCAATTCAGTGAATGTCTGGCCTGTGCTCCTCCCCATATGGCTTCAAGAAGATAATTGCAGCACTGAAGACACAGAAAGGAGGGACAGACATCTGTTCAGTGAGAGTGGAGATCATTTTTTAAAAACAGTTTCTGTAGGTTTACTCATTTACTGGAGAAAAAAAGGGATTTTCATAATAGTGACTTTACTGAATGCTTAAAACAAGGCAGGAATCTAAATATGTACTTCTCAGAAAAGAATATCTCAAAAGATGGCTAATGTCCTTTGGAATCACATTTGCTACACAATATAATTAAACATATATATATGAAAGCATAACAGTGAGGAGTGGAGGGTGAGGGCAAGTAGCTTTTCTAGATCCCTAAAAGACCGTCCAAACTTACTATAACACACAACTGTGCTTTCTGACAGGGCTCCTGACATATTTGTTGCTAAGCCTAAACTTAGTTCTTAAGCTTAGTTTTTCATAAAATCTCTAAATCATGGGGTTTTTTCATATTAAATGCAATCTTCATTTGGACTTCTGAGTCTACGTGGCTTATAGTGTCAGCAAGCGGTTTGTTATCCAGTACGCTGTTCTTTATTTTGGATGTGTGAGATTTTCTAAATCACAGACAGGCAGAGTGTGGCTGCTTGTTTCCTTGCTTTTGATAACCCTGTCCCTTTCCTCAGCTTACACTTACTAAACTTAACTTTGCAGATTGTTTCTGATGTCTCCTCCTCAGCCCTTTTTTTCCCACTTTCAATACATAACAAGACCATTGCAAAATGCCAGTTTCTGATCATGAAGAAACACATCTCTTCCTCAGACTTGTTACTGGCACTGAAATGAAAAAGCCACACATTCCCTTTCTTTCCCTTTTCATTCCCTGAACAGTAACTGTGAATGCATGTTTGTCATTTCCCTTTTTCAGAGGAAGACAGACAAAGCCCATAAGGATCTCATATTCTCTTGTCACCCCCAAAGAGACATTTCTGTATCCCTAGAGTTTCCTTCAGCTTGCTTTCCTGCAGGTCTGCAGTCATTTTCTGTCAAGGAATCTCAGACTCTGAATGCTTGTTCTTAAAACAGCCATCTGGGGCATTTCCTTGGAGGAATGGTACAACTTGTTTTACACCCCCTTCTCAGAGAGAGCCTGCAATAAGATGCGTGGATTATGGAGAGGAATGCTGGAGGGGATCCCAACATTATGTTAGATCTGCCAACCTGACAGGTTCAACAGAAACCTCTGAAGTTTCCTATCCCCATGCAGTGACCCATAGCTAATCTGCATGACAATATATTGTGTAATTGCAGGAAGCCACTGCAATATCATTCAGGAACAGGAAGCTTGGGAACTGTTTACAGCCACAGCTATGGTGATGAAACCTGTCATTACCTTGTGCACTGTTTCTTCTGAAACATGGATGCAATTGAAAAGTCTTATCACTCAGCTTTATACAGAAGATCTGCTGAAATAGAATAACATAGGAAGAGCAAAAAAGAGACTGGGCTTGGTCGATTGCTGTCATGATTACATTATACAGCTTGAAAGACAGTTTCGGCAATTGCTTATTGTGCATGAAAAGACAGAATTGTTTGCCATCAGTTAGGCTTTAGTTACGTTTACAATTCCTTATCTCTTGTTTAAGGTAGTACTTCAAAGGAGTACTTGCTTCTTGCCCTTTGACTCAAGTGGGCACAGCAATGTGATGCCATGTGGGAGATACAGATTTGAGAGCATGCATGTGCTCCCAGCCCTCAGTCTAACAAGAGGCAGGCAATTCTGCAAATTATTTTCTCCGCTAATTTAGATTAACTCATTAATTCATGCACAGAACTTTTAAAGAGCAAAATTATACCTACATGCTGATTAAGACTAGCAAGCAAAGAAACACGTAACAGGCCCCCAGTTTTGCTGAGTTTTGGACACATTTGTAGCCAAAAGGGGATTTTAGGATCCATGCTCACATTCCAGAAGAATGAAAACAAAGAAAAGACTGTTTGAAATAGAAAACTATGAGCTCCCAGGACAAGAGCTAACAATCAAACACACCTCGATAGGTAAGGATGGTCAAGGAAAAGAAGTTGCCCATAGCTCAAATATGTGGGAGCTGTGATAGTCTCAGAACTTTCCAAAATTAGGATGTTTCTTGCTATGAATTAACCTTTCAAATCTATTTTTAAAAAATCTGAACTACTATTTTAATAAATATCTCAAGCAGGTAACCATCAGGTCACCAAATGCAAAAACGCAAATGAGATGATGTGTTCACAAATGTAGATGGACAATGTCACCTTCAGATTTAGAAATCAGACTGTCCACAGTAGACAACATCGTTAACTCAGAGATGACACAGTACTGACTTATGTTAATATTGTCTTCTTTATGAGAGAATGCTATGGAACTTGAATATACAGTTTACAGAGTTCAAAAAGGATACTGATGACTATTGCTAGCAATGGTTGAATCACAAATTCTTTGTTTCACTAACCAAGCTCTTCTCTATCAACCCAACCCCCCTGGAAATAGAGAGGACAAATCTGATAGGAACGCACAAAGTGCTTCAATATCTCAAACATGGGAGAGGTATTGTTCTCCTGAGATTAGGTCTTGACCTTGATTTTAGCCACAGAGAGCTAGTACATTTTTACTTGATGTAATGCTGAAATTAATATTATTTGTATTATAGTAGCATTCAAATATCCAGGTTGTAGGGTATTATGCTGTATTGTGGTCCACAGAGCCAGACAGTAAGAGACAACTTTTGCATCAGTGAAGAATGTGTAATAACCTAAACATTTAGAGTAGAACACAGAAAACAAATAATCTGAGCAACAGCTGGTCAGAGACAGGCACAGACACCATAGCTGGAACTCATCTTTCCAAATTTCAAAAGCTACAAGGTGCTTGTTTATGTTTGATGGACTTTTTCTAGATTCATTTTTCAATCAGTAAACAGGTTCTTCCAGGGAAAAACTTATTTCATCTAAACTGACCACATAGAGGTCAGATGGACCACAAGCATTTGTTTTTCTCTTTTTGTCTGAAAGGCAATATAAACTTCAGATACAAAGATCAGACATGATATCAGTACTGCTGTAGCCCACAGCTGGGTGTGATGAACCCCATGCTGTGAGCCAGGGAGCAGTAAGAACAGACTGCATGGAGAGGGAATGCAGCCTGGGATCAGCAAGTGACAGAACTGCCTGTCTGATAAAGGACACAGCCTCACAGCACCCGTGCAGGGCAGAGCAGGTCCAAAGACAGTGATCAGTATCAACTGAGAGCCAGTTAATCACTCTGCAAATCCATAATGGTGAACCAGGTGTAAGGCCAAGCAGTGGATCAGGATCAAGGTCCAAACAGGAGAGAAACAAGACCAGGCACAGGCACAGCTCCAGTATAGCTCAGGCAGAGACCAAGAGTGAGAGCTAGAGCTTAAAAGCAGCTATGAGGCAAAGGAGAATCAGCCCCACTGAGGAGTGTTATGGTTGGACCCCTAAATCATCTCTATGCTGGCCCTGAGCCCAGGAAACCAGAGAGTGGATGTCCTCTGGGTGCTGTCACTCTGTTGATGAAAGCTTGTTCCAGTACCTTCTGTATCAGATCATAGCATTGCTGCAAACCTGGAAATGCAAAATTATCCTTTTATTGATAATCAAACACAGGTAATGCTTTGGGAGCATGTAACCTTCACTCACAAGGTGTTTGGAGCAAGCAAGTTGCCTCAGATATAGCCAAAATACATGCTTTGAAGTCAATTCATGCTACAACTTCTAGTCACTGAGGAAAATGGGTGTATGTGGCTAAACCAAACTAAAACTGAAGCTTGGACAAGTTTCCCTGCTTATGGAATGTACCAAAGTGAGCTCCTTTTAGTACCACTACCATTCTTGCATGCATGCTTCTGTGTAGTCTGATTATTTATGCCTGCATTCAGGGTCCTGGGCAAGCTTGTTCAGCTCATGCTATCGCTTTTTTATTGTAGTGACACTGTTTTTGATGTCCAAACTACCTTTGATAATTGTACACTTGCAATAAGTTAATGGCAACACCTTGTATAGATGACCTTATAATGGGTATGTGTTTTAATGGCCAGAATACTGTTACTTGGAAGGAAAGCTGTATGCTGCTATTAGTACTGTGGCAGTCTTAAGGACTCTTGTAGAGAAGGGTATTACTCATTCTAAGAAAAGATATCTGATCTGGCCCTAAATGGGTAACTGTTCAAAAAGCAAGAGAGCTCTTCTATTTAATCAAACATTTTTTTAGTGAAGAAGAGGAATTGAAGGAGCAGAAGAGAAGGGCAGTGAGAATATGCCTAAGAACATGTTCTAGTGGTTTCAGTCCTTGGTTTAAGTCAATGTCTCCCATGTCCTTGAAAATACCATTGGCATCCAATCACTCAATTTTAAGTACACATCTCTGAGCTGCCTTGTACAATTCACTCATGTTTTTTTTCTGGTTACAAAGAGGACAAAGAAAGAGAAGGAGAGGGAAACTATATTTCAAAAGATTAGTGTACATGTTTTAGTCACTCACACTTTTCACTGTTCAAGATTACACTTTTATTAAATGACTGTTTCACTTTCAAGTACATGAGAGTATTTGAAATATTTCAAGGGTATTCCTTTTAGCTTCTAATAACTAGACATTGCTGCCACCACTGGACTATTATTTAGAAGGAACATGAACTGGAGATATTCTGAACTCAGAAGTCATGTTGGTTTGCTCACAGGCACATAGTCAGGTGTACATTAAGTAACGGAATGCTTATTTTTCATTACTATCATGATTAACAAAGAAAATTAAGGAAAACTCAAGAAACATTAGACCAAATATTCCAATCATCCTCTTAGCTGCAGTAAGGCAAATAGAAGGACATTAGGCTTAAGCCAGTGAGAAACATTCTTTTTCTTTTTTTGGAGACTTATTACTAAAGGATTGTCATCTGCTTCTAAACAAAGTAGAAAAAAAATCCTAACCTATATAAGAATCATAGAGCTATAGAATCATTTAGGTTGGAAAACGGTCATTGAGTCCAACCTAGTACTGCCAAATCCACCACTAAACCACAACCTAAGTACCACATCTATACATCTTTTCAATACCTCCAGGAGTGGGAACTCAACCACTTCCCTGGGCAGCATGTTCCAATGCTTGACAACCTTTTCAGTGAGAATATTTTCAGAACATCCAATCTAAACCTGAGCCCAGTACTGAGCTTTGTGTAACGCCACTTGTGACCAGCCACCAACTGGATTTATCTCCATTCACCACCACTCTTTGAGCCTGTCCATCTAGACATTTTTTACCCAGCATACAGTAGACCTATCCAAGCTATGAGGAGACAGTTTCTCCAGGAGAATGCTGTGAGAAACAGTGCAAAAGACTTCCTAAAGTCCAGGTAGAAAGTAGGAGCAGCCTTTCCCTCATCCACTCAGAAGGTCAACTTGTCGTAGAAGATCAGGTTGGTCAAGAAGGACCTGCCTTTCATAAACCCATGGTGACTGGTCCTGATCCCCTGGTTATTCTGTATGTGTCATGTGATGGCACTCAAGATGGTTTTCTCCATAACATTCCCCAGCTCTGAGGTCAACTGACATGGATGGATTTCCTCAGATGTTTCTTCTGGCCCTTCTTGTAGATGGATATCACATTTGGCAATCCAGTCAGCTGGGACCTCCCCAGTCAGCCACGACTGCTCATAAATGATTGAAAGTGACTCAGCAAGCACTTTCATCAGCTCCATCAGTACCCTTGGGTGGACCTAATTCTACCCCATAGACTGTGTGTGTCTTAGTGGTGTAGCAGGTTGCTATTTCTCCTTGCAATATAGAGGCTTCATTCTGCTCTCTATCCTTATCTTCCAGCTCAGGAATTTACCCACAGTATATGGTGGGAACATAGGTTTGCTTAAACCAAAGCAGACCAGACAGTCTCCTCATTAAGATGAGACTCAACCCATTTGTAAACCACTGCTCAGGTGAACTTGTGAGTCATCTGGCACCAAAAGCTCTGCTACCTCAAACATAATGGTTCTGATGTACCTCAGGAAAATGGCACATTTTAAAAGATAGTACAGTTATTTTCCTAAAGTATTTCTAAATATTTTCTTCCATAGAGAAATGTCCTAGCTTTACTATTACTATTGCAACCATCCCAAAAATACTGCCAAAAAACAAACAAACAAAAAAAAAAAAACAACAAAAAAACCCCAAAAAACAAAACAAACCCAACCAAACCCTACCTCACTTCTAAGTCAAGTAATTCAAATCAAATCTGTGGCCAGGCTTTCATTTTGGGGTCAAATTCTGTCTGCAGGTNCTGCCAAAAAACAAAAAAACAAAAAAAAAAAACAACAAAAAAACCCCAAAAAACAAAACAAACCCAACCAAACCCTACCTCACTTCTAAGTCAAGTAATTCAAATCAAATCTGTGGCCAGGCTTTCATTTTGGGGTCAAATTCTGTCTGCAGGTGGTTCTCATTGAGTTCAATATGATCCCAAAGAATCCAGCAGAAGACTGAATTTGGCCTCTACTAGCTAGCCTAAATATATGGTGTGGCTCTGTCTTTACACTGTATTGGAAAGAGATACCGTACCTCTTTAATTTATGAGTCTGCTTATTATCAGTCTTGGGGGGGGGAATAAAAGATGGTTAAATTTAGATTTCCACAGAATGTTTTAAGTAAAATAATTCAGTGACCACCAGTTTGGAACATCCTTCTGGTGTCGTAAGTAAGCAGTAAGCAGATTCAAAAAAGCTGTGCACGTACACTTAATTGATTGAAGCAGAGAACAAAGAGAATATCAGCCTTCCAGGTTTAGATGAGGATCAGGTGGTTTCAAGCTGAAAAGAAACAGGGGCCTTTGTTTTGTTTTAAGCAAAATTCTGGGAACCTCCATGGTTCCGGACATTCTGCATTGCTTTAAAATGCAGTAGGAAAAAGCCTCTACAAAAAACACTTGTTACACCATTTTTATCACTTATTCATTCTGTTGGCACATGAAATTTTCCACATTTCCCATCCTTGAACAAATTCCCTCAAAAACAATGATGTTGTTATTTAGCATTAGGTAAATATCAACTAAAGTAATGCAGTAACATCAGTCCATAGCACCTGTTATGGAGCTTGACATTGAAATGTTTAAACAGGAAAATCCATACTCCAGTTACTCAGAAGTCATTTCTAATGATTTAAATCCTACAGAAAAATAAATAAATAGATAAACAAGTAGGTAGGTAAATAAATAAAACCATATGGGAGAGCAGTGCATTAAAATAGTAAGAACGATTGGCAGTGCCATCAGCAAACTGCAGCTCTAGGATGATTAGCACTAGTAGCCAGAGATGCCTCTCTTACTCCTGTCTGAACACTATGCAGCTTATGCTGCTGTCTGGCTGAATCTTTCCCTTCATGCTTCTGTCCTGTAGGGTTAAAAATTCCAGCTTGCTCTAACCTCTGACTTCAAGGGCTTATGTAGTTGGAAAATTAATATTCCACTGTGTTTAGCCCTCTGATTACACTTTGTGTTTAATATGGAATTAATCTGCCAAGCTTGCTCAGAAAATGCACTGAACAAAAAGCCCAGGCACTGAGGAGTATGCATTGCTCTCATATAACATAGCCAGGAATGCTGTACCACAGGATGGCCAACTGAATTATTTTCAATAAATACATTATTTTCTGGGGGGAAGCAATTTGAACTGGAAGAGGTTCTTCAATCTGAATCAGATTTGGCAAATTTGGGTTGGCACAGAAAAAGAGGAAAATATTCAAAAATTACAAATTGGCTCATCTAAGTCTTTCTGGGGGAAAAAACCAAAACAAAACAAAAAAAAAAAAAAAAACCACCAACCAAAAATCCAAAACCAAAACTGATAAAGAAGGGCTGCATTTATGAAGGAGATCTGGAACAATTCACAAATCAGAGGAGGCATATGTCTTACTGGTTGGGATAATATTACCCAAGAGAGGAAGCCAACACTCAAATCTTTGCTACTCCAGAGCACATAACCAGCCTAGCAAATGCATGAGGTTTTATGTAGAAAGCTGTTGTGCTTTGCATGACAAATGGAAATGGGAGAAACCAGGACTGGAGTCAAAAATCACCTTCCCCATCTATTCCAGCTATAAACCTCTTGTCTTTTTCTTCACCCAATCCATATTTATTTCAAGTGCACCGATTTCAGCAGGACAGAAAAATAAGGCCTCTCTCAAGGCCCTATTATTTAGCTACTAGAATTCAAATCCCTAGTGGAAAGTCCTAACCCAGATCCCAGGCCTGATGAGCTAGATGCAAAGTGATCTGAATGTGTGTTCTGCACCACCTTCACCACCATCTAATACACTTATCAATATAATTTGGATCTAAAGGGGAGTAAACTGTTCTCTCTCTGATCCCTAGGATTTTTTTCCACTTTGACTGATTGACAGCCCAGCTTTCACAGGAGTGACAGAGATTTCCTCCATTCAGGCTCTGCTCATGCAATTTCACTCATGTCTCTTGGTTGCACTGAGCTCTAGTTCATTGCATAAAAGATAAGCTGCTCCAAGGGTTTTGCAAGGAAAAAGATGTGGCCATTCCACACTGTGGCTCTCAAATAAAAAAGTGTCATAGGACAAACTCCCAAAAAGGTTGTGCTTTAACTGCTTTGCTGTTTTATTCTTTTCCTCTAACAAATGGACTCAAAAAAATATTGTCTCATTACCCTACCAAGTTAGAAACTGAGAATAGTGAAATCCACCTTAATGAAAATTATCAGCTTTGAAAGGTGCTTGTGGCTTGGACTACACCATTAAACCTCATAAGGACCTAAATAATTTAATCTCTGAAGAATAAAGTTTATAATAAAGTAGGCTATATATAGCAGAGTTCTACATTTGAATGAGAAACACTGTCTCTGTTCTGCGACAGGGATTATCTTTGGTTGATACTATCTGGTTTATGTAAAATAAATCTGAGATCATAGTGTGCATATTTTAGGCTATCAAATTCCCGCTTTTGTTAATATTAATGTTATTATCAGGTTCCTCATGCATTTGACATAGGTGCCTTTAAATAAAGGAAGTTGCATCTAAGTGTTCCTGTGTGTGGAAAAAGTAGGGAAAGAATTATTTCTTCCCCCTCATATATTTATTATATCATGATTCCTCTTTCTGTCTTCTGTCTGCTTTAACTGCCAAACTGTCTGATATTTCATGTATTTTCCATTCTTCCCTTAAAAAAAATAAATCTCAGCTATTCAGAGTTACATTGTCCACTCAATCTTGATACAACTAGCTGAAATGCCACATAGAGTATTTTTAGATCACGGTCAATTGAGTAGTTCCAGTTTTGAGATGTTGCAGGCTCTCCCACATTTAGCTACCAAGACCAGAATTTTACATAGACAAATTGAAATCTTTAGGAATTTTGGTATATTTCAGTGTAAGTTCAGATAAAATCAGGTATAAAATCTGCAAATGTAACCTTTTATAAAGAAAATCCTTTGATCCAAGATTGCAGCATGCAAGCAGAAAACAGGCTTGGAATTCATATTCAGCCCATTTGCTCCCTACAGCCATGGGAGCTTCACTGCAATAATTTCTTAACTCCCACAACACATGGCAGAACTCTAAGACTTTTCATTACATGAGGGAAAATGAGGAACAAACTCTCTTAAGTACTAAGTGCTTGATACCTGAGGAGGTTTGAGGATATCGAACAAGGAGTAATGGTTCTGTGGAGATTTTAGAAGCAGCTTCATGGTCAGCTCCCATTGAAATCAGAAGTATCTGAATGCACATCAGCTCTATTCCAAAATCTCCCAAGACCTAACTATTCACATTTTTTCCTCCTCAGGGGTAATTCAGTAAGGAGGCCAATCTCATCAGTGTCACCTGTGGATGGGATGTACCGTGATGTGCTGAACCTCCTGCCTTCTTTCTGAAGCTGCTTAGGGAAGCAGTCTCACAGGCCTGCTGAGGCTGGTTGCAGTGGCTCTGCTCTCAAGGACTGGCAAAGATGTTATGGAAGAATTGGTCCTGTGTGAACCACCCAACATATGTCAGCTGCTCAAACGTTTGAATCTCATTTCCAGTGACAATATTACAGAGTACTATACATATTTTTAATTTGTATGATACTGAGCTTTATAGAAAAACTATGTGCACTGCCATCAGGTGCTCAAAATTAATCTACATGAGGATTTTTTCAATCCATGACTCCATGTTAGGAGGGAAAACACTGAAGAAAAACTAGAGGAGATTAATTTCCACTTATTGCTAGGAATAATCAGGATTCTTACAAGCCTTACACTAAAATTTAGTGTGCTAAGTTTGGTTCTGGTAGTCTTCCAGTGACCTGCTCTTGAATGGAAATGAAATTTCAACAAGAAATCAAAACTGTTATTAAAAGTACTAAAACTACACTGTATTTTCTCTACAATACAGCATAACCTGATGTACTTTTTTAGCATTTCAGTATCAGGGATTCTAAAATCTTGTTTATGAAAAGCAATTCTGGTGCTTCTATTTTAAGTGGAAAAGTGATAAATATTTATGTATTATCAGACGTTTCTGCTTATAGATTGAAGGGGAAATCTAGAGTCTATTTGATGGTCTTACTGAGAATAAGTGCGCTGGCAAAATATGCTCTCTATATCAGCAACAGAAAAATATTGCTGATCTGTCCATTAAAAGGAAGACTTGGAGTCTGATCTAGGAAGTGAAGTAGGCTAACAAAGTATGTAAGTCCCAGAAATAACTTGTCTGAGTCCTCTCTTTTCCTTTTTTCTCATTTTTTAACTAAATGCTACCTAAGAAAACCCCAAGATCCTCAGCTGGCCATTACCAACTTGATACCAGGAGAGATCAGTTCTCACTGCCCTCAGTAGTACATATTCAGATTTTTAATCATGCTATGTACATACAGATATACATATAAATTGCTCAGTGGGAGAAACTAGGTTTGTGACCACATGTGCTCTCAATCCATGTGTCGCTCCCTAGTCTCCTGTGATATCCCTCATGTCCCTCACCTCTTTGGTCAGGAAAGCAGCAACATGTGCTGTTCTGAGGGCAGCGCTGTGTACACACTGGTCCCACACCTGCAATCCCTTCAGACGTAACAGAGCTGGATTATATTGGCTTTTTCCTCAGTAGCATCCCTTATTTGGGTTTCTCTTGCCTCTGCAGCCATCAGTTTCCACAAAATGTATAGGAATCTGGGTTTCTGGGAGCTCCTGATTGTTAGTTTTGGTTGTCACATAGCAACTAGTTCAAAAGTTATTATGGAAGAGGAATGAGCAAGACATATGGATATACTCTTCACAATGTGATGGCCTAAGCCTCATTCCTTTCAGAAACCAAGCTGAACTCACACACGTATGTGTATATATTTAAGTTAGGGAAAATACTGAGGGAGTTATCTCAATTTAAATACAGAGATTACAAAAGCAGCTGAGGAACAGTTGAAACCAAAAAGCAGGGGATTTAATGTGACACTTTTTTAGCCATCTCACAGTTTAAACAAGGCAGTCATGTAATTTCTTCTTTCAGTTACATCGATGTCTAGCAAAGTGTAGCACATGCAAAACACGGATTCAAGCAGTTCAGGATCCTAATTCAAGCTAACAGCAGCCTTGAGCAGGGAGTTTATTGTTTCCCATTAATATGCTTTCCAGCTTTACTGTCTGTCTTTAAAGTGTGTCTGCACCATACTCAAACCAACCTGTGAAGGCTGAAGTGTGTTTTGGATCGCTGTCAAATGATGTGAAACTATAAACATATGAAACCAGTAAAGCCATTAAAAAATCACATTCAGGTGTCTTGCCATCCAAGGAGTTAAAGATAGTAATGAATCCTAAGAAGGTTTTTGTCTTTCACAACTCTGGAAAAACAACTTTAGATTTTTATAGAAGCTATAAAACAGTATGATGGACTTATTTTTACTTTTTTTTTTTTTATTTGTTAATATGTTCTTGGATCAACTCGTGCATTGCTGAAACAAAAAAATCCTTTAAAAGCTAACAGAAGTGTTTGTATGGGCACAGCAGGGAAGCTTTGGTCCATGGCCTTTCTTTCAGGGAAAGGCTGATGCACTAGTAATAGCTGCATTCACAAATCTGCAGGAGAACAGCATTTGGATTTCCATAAAAGATACTCTGAAGTGCAGCAGAAAGCCCCAAAGCTGCAGAATACCTGCTAGTCAGCAAGCCTTGGTTCCTGTCTCACCCGCGCAAGTGTCTCAGTGTTATGTAACAGGAGAAGGGAATGTTCCTCTCTTTTGGCAAAGGACACCGAACCCAGCAATTTGTCTTGATGGGACTGCGCGGAGCACATGAAACCAAGTGAGTTATTATGGCCTGCGGTTTCAGGAACTGGTTTAAAGATAGCCTCCAAATTATCAAAATTTACATAAAGAAAGACATCTGACTATGGCCATGAAATACTTCTACCAAGTTTGGAAAGCAAAACTCAAGCAATGAATGGTCTATGTCATAAATGAATTTTTTGGCTGCATGAACAGGCCAGCAAAGAAAGAACATTGAATAAGCAAAGGTTTTAATATTCTGACAATTATAAACAGTCCTTTGTTTTTCTTTTTCTCTTACATGCACATGGGTGTGGGCTGGGGAAGCCATATATTCATAAAACATCTGGTGCTCAGCTTGTTGTTATAATCAATAAGTCTTTTGATTTTATTTTTCCAACACTGTGGAAAAAAAAGGACTCAGACTGCTTAATTAAAGAATGAAAGCCTCCTCCTTCTGGATACAAAGACAGCAGGATCTGGCTCACAGTCTGTTATTTGCCTTAAAGGACAGAAGTCCTCGTGGTTGGAAAGAGCAGTTAATTGGGTTTTAATACTTTATGGTAAAAGCCATTGAACTGACGGTAGATGATCTTCAGAGCAGTTGTTTACTCACAGGACAGAGAATGGCATTGCTGACTCACTCTTTTTACACATTTACAGTCATTGCTCCTGATTCAGAGGGACAGTATGTGATGGAATAATGATGCTTTAGCTTTTAGTCCTTCCAGTGCTTTGGAAGTGCCAGAGATGGAAAGCAGCTCTAATGAGTCCCCAGCAACAAGCTGCAGAAACTGCTGAGGGGGACAGTGAATCATTTTGAGCCTGGTGGACCCATGACACTTCAGGCCATAAGAGCAGAGATGCAACATACAGATGGACTCATGATCGAGGGGTGGACTTAGCAATGGACACTATTGCCTAGGTTATTCACGAGTGTGAACACTGCACACAGCCTCTCCTGCTCTGAAAGACTGTTACAGGAGATGGAGCCTGATATCATGGACCAGATGGACTCAGCAGCTTTATAGGGACTGGTCCATGCTCTAAGAAATGATCTCTTTCTCTCTGTCTGTGTGTATATGTGGATGTATATATGTAAGGGCAATGGTATATTGAAAATGTGGGATCTGAGCATGACATGAATGGTATGGAATAAGGGGTGGATACTGTCCTGGGTTCATCAGTAGCAGTCATTTTTCTCCTTCCTAGTAGCTGGTGCTGTGCTGTGGTTTTGACTTTCAGCCTGGGAACAGCACTGATAACACTGATGTTTTTAGTTACTGCTCAAATGTTTAGACTGATCAGGGACTTTGTGAGTCTCATGCTCTGACAGGGAGGAGGGGAGGCCGGAAGGAAGCAGGGACAGGACACCTGACCCAAACTGACCAAAGAGGTACTCCATACCACAGCACGTCATGCCCAGGATGTAACTGAGAGTTACCCAGAAGGGCTGGTGCACTGAGGGGTTGGACTAGGTATGGGTCGGTGCTCAGTCAGGCTGAGTGGGGTGATTTACCGGTTAGTGGGTGATGAGATGCTGTATTCTCTTCCCTTGTTATTTCCTTTATCATTGTTATTATTGGTGGTAGCAGCAGTGATTTGTGTTATACCTTAGTCACTAAACTGTTCTTATCTCAACCTGTGGAAGTTGCATTCTTTTGATTCTCCTCCCCATTCCTCTGGAGGGGTGGTACAAGAAGGAGGGGGGGGAGGGATGAGAGGGAGACTGTGTAGATGGGTTTAAACCACAACACACTTATAAATGTAGCATAACACAAGCATACATAGTAGTATAAATATAAACATAAGTAACAGCATATTAAGTATACATAGTAATAACACTTCCACAGAACTGCTACCCTTCCTAGGTCACATCATTCACAATAAGACATTACAGCTTCTTCAGATGATTTATAAACTGCTAGCACTAAATTTGAAACCTCATTCAGCAGCTAAAGTCATCCTATTTGGTGGTGGTGGGATCTTTTTGTGCCTCTGAGAAAGAAGGGTCACATTTGCAAAAAGCACTTTTCATCCTACCAACCCTGCAGAGGGTAATGGAGCTGTTGGCTGAAGTATCTTTGAAAATCTGGCTCAGTTTCTGAAATTTTATTTAGGGGCAGTGATTTTTATCTGCACTCTTACCTATAGTTCTATTGTCTCTTATGCCTAGAGTGAACATACTACTGCTTAGCACCTACATCTTGGCTGCCCCATTTATGCCAAGAGGGGACATACTGCTGCTTATCAGCTACATCTTGGCTGCCCCTTCATCTTCAGGTCTTTGAAGCCTGAGAAATAAGTAACTACTAAGAATAAAATGAGTTATCATCCTTTAATACAGTAGATATGTCTTATGTATGTGCATATTTATGCTTCTGCATTAATTTAACTACATGTTAACCATTAATGCGCTCTCTCAATATGCCTACTCGAGACACGGTTATTAAAACCATAGTTTCTGATTTCCCAGAGCTACATGCAACCATTACATGGGTTGTGAGAATGACAGCAAAGCCAGGGGTCTGACCTCTCAGAAATCATTGAAGAGCAGCACTCAGAAATAATACAGAGAAGAGTACACTGCAGCAGAAGCAAAGATCACATACTGTGTGCACACTGCAGCACATGAAGGTGCAGGTTTGGATTCAAACAGTTAATAGTGCATTTCTGCTGCATAACATAGTTCTGTCACTTGAGATACATAACCTGGGATACCTAAGTAACCCACATGGGGCTGATAGATAGGCATGATAGGCATGGGACATACCTACAGGTGACCTGAACCTCTCTGAGGAACCAGAAGAAACATGGGAGAAACTTGGGCATCTCTCATAACACTAGATGTCCATATTTAGGCAACTAAAACCTGCCCTAGCTCTTTGCTTCTCCACTGACAGGAAAAGAAGCTTAGCTCCCTAGTTTACTGCAGACACTGTTATTTAGATACCATAAATCAGATATCCGAATCTGAGGGGGAACGCCAGTCAGCCAGCATGATTTCAGTGCTCTCTGGACTTCACTGACTAGCTTTGTTAACTTATAGCTTGTCTCTGGCACTGACTAAGTGAACTGCAAAGCAGACTCAGTTGAGATAATAAATTACAGATGCACAGGTGCTTTGCAAACATTTTTGAGTTTTTCAAAGAGGATGCAGCATGCATTTTCATGTTAAATAAAATTTTAAAATGGCAGAATGTCTCTGAAAGCTTTCATCTTTCTTTGAAAGTACTTTTTTTCCCCCAAGGTTCGTCTCTCATAAACATATTAAAACACCACAAGCAAAGGAATAAGATAACCCACTGATGTTGCCACATAGGTATCCTCGCCCTGCAGGAAACCCCATCACAGCACTGCCCTGCCTACACATTAGTGAAAAAACCTTGTGTTTTGTAAATAAGCTCTGCAAAGTCTGGTGGAAAAGTGCTTTCTTCCTTGTTTCATCAATAAAGTTACTATGTGACTTTTAAAAAATTCCACTGCACTAGGGAAACTTCTGTTTCCTTTTATGTCCAGATTTAGCAAGTTTTTCAAAGCCCTTCTTATTAAGAAAAGTTGTGGCTGGAAAAATGGATAAGTAGGTACAACGATTCCAGAAGCTATAAATATTCAGGTTATGATATTCCAGAAATTATCCTCTCTGAGGTGGGCTTTATTGTCTCCTAGGGCCCACCTGCAGGTAGGTAAGGGCCTCCCAAAGTGAAGTGGATGGCCCTAAATGATCAGAGGTGGTTTTTAAAAAATAAACACAAAATTAGTTTCACACCTACTTAGACAGTTTAGAATTTTAATGTGCAAAGTCGGCCAGGGCTTTGCAGTGAAATAAGGCCACGCATTCAAGCTCCCTAAAGCCAATCAGAAAGCCGGGCTGAGTACTACCCATTTCTCAATTAGGAATCACTGCTCAGTTCTCGAGCATATTATTAATGAACAAACTGTTACTTTGATCACATTTTAACATTTCTAAGCTCACAAAAACTAATGATGTTTAAAAAAGAACTGTTCTTGCCTCAAAAAACACCAAGAAGAGTTGAGATTCTGTTTCATGTCACTGTCTGCGGGCACTCTAGCATATAGCGAGCTTTTCCAAATTTTCCCCAATGTCTTCCCCCTCCCCTTTCTGCTGACAAGCTCCCTCTAAGCGTATTTTGACACATTCCTAGTTTTATTTTGTGACTTCTGGATCTCTGGTAGCCCTGGCACAGGTCAAAAACTTTGTATCTTGGGTCATCAGCTGTATGACAGCTAGGTCCTGTCTGGCCACCCACCTTCACCTATCACCTCTTGGGAGCTTCAGGAGACAGGCAGCCCTAGCACTTCCCCTTGTGCTGCATGTGCAGCCCATCCAGCATGTCCTGAATTTGTCTTGGATTATTCCACATCTGCTCTTACACACATCACTGGTTTGGAAAAGCTCTAGGTATGAGCGAGCATTACTCAAACCGGTCACTGGCTTTAGAGGGGGGGATGGACAAAGGTATATTTCACTGTTTTATATCAGCATCTCTTTATGTTTTTTGATACAGGGCAGTGCTTGCTCTTACTGGACCTCTGGTTATTCTGAGCTATTTAACTTTGCCGCCACTATTTTACCTTTGAAGGAGTGTGACAAGGCAGCCTCAGACTGTGCAGTTTTCCTATATTGCCTGTAGTTCCTAAATAAGGATCAGCCTCCACTGTGTCTAGCACTATTTGGATTTGAGTGAAAGAACATTTATTGACCCTGAAAAAACCTTGCCAATTTACGCTGCATTGTTTCAAATTGTTCTTTATATTTCCTTACAGTGATTCTTAAATCCCCAAAGATATGAGTTTATGATGGCAGGATAATCCTGTTGCTGGTTTTTATGAGTGCATTTTGTATTAAAGGGTCTCATCCCATGAAGTTCCTGCCATGCACCACATTATGAATGTCTTCATAACTAGATTCGTTAAAGACTATAGTGTCCAAAATGCACCTACAGTTAAATCCAGACTCTGTTAGGCTTAACCTAGTCAGTGCAAGACTGGTGTCTCAGGACTCCGCCACAGCTAGTACATTATTCATAGAGGGAAATAATTTAGGAAATAATAGTTGTTCTTACACTGACAGCTATCTTGGCACCCCCCAATACATGTCTGATTATCTAATGTCCTTGAGCTCATTCATAAACACTAATTAGCTCCCTAGCATTCTTTTGAAGTGAAGCAACTGATCTCTATGACACTAAACTTGTGAGCCATCCCAGTGAGATACAGCTTAGTGATCACTCCCACCAGCCCACATGGCTGTCCATAGCTTCTTCCCCAACATCGCTGCTACACCTGCCCTGGCTACAGTGACACAGCTAATTTTGTATCAGCTGGAACAAATGCATTTTGCTGCTTAGACACAGTGACCATGGACAAGGAACAGTGTCCTTGAAACATTTCCTCTCTTTGTCCCTTATCTGATCCCAGCTACTTGGAGTCCATGAGCCAGAATTTTTTCCAAGTTTTTCTTTGCTAAGTTGAGGAATATGATAATGATAACATCGATTTTATATAATAGCCTATGTCCAGGTGGCTAGTTTATGAACCCAGATTCAGGGGATATGTGTCTGCATGTGGTATCACCATAAGGGAGAAATGCAGTCCCAATGAATAATACAACATTTCCCTCTGTTCTCAGTGAAAAGGCACACTTGCTTGAGAAGAACTCCAGAAGACAAACCAAGCACACTAAGCATACATCTCTCTATGCAAATTGAACAAAAAGCTGATGTAAATGCTATGTGACTCCATCCAGCTGAAACCTAGGTCACCTCCCTTTTTTCTGAGGGAGGATCTGCATTCAGAAAGACTGGTATTCTTACACATCACTGTAGTTGTCAGAACATATACAACATAAAGATCCCACTCACGTCAAGACATTTGTGAGACAATCACCTATTTCATCATAATGACCCTGCTACAAAGAGCAGGTTTAAATTGCACAGATTAAAGTGCTAGCTGTCCTTTATATCTTGCCTGAGCTAGCAATAACACCATCAGAATTTCTGTAGGGGGTAAAACAGCTTTATCACTGGAAAGGAAATGTAAAATTACTTCAGAAGCTCTGACTTTAATTATGGACAGTGGAATGGAGATGAAGACAGAATAGGAAACACAAATACAAAGCGAGTATAAATAGTGTTGTCTCCTAGGACAGTACTATTTATCTTACTCTGGCTATAAAGTTGCTTTATTTTCTTAACTTCCTGCTTTGGAAAGCAGCCACTAAATTAAAAGAAAATGTGGGTTTGTATTGCACTGGTGATTTCTTCTTCTCTTTTCTTTTTTTTTTTTTTAATTTGTAAAAGTGTAGAATAAGCAGCAGTGATGAATGTCAAAACCAGGTTCAAGAAAGGTTTCGCTAATTCCAGATCCTTAAAAAAAAAAAAAAAAAAAAAAAAAAAAAAAAAAA